>ML685892.1:569697-745650 GCA_007922175.1 Pelusios castaneus
CTCGATCCGGAGCGGGGCCGCAGTGGGAAGCCGCACTCACTGGCGCAGCGCAGCGCCCGCCGCTCCACCGCCTGGCCGCACAGGTCGCACCAGCCCCGGCCGAGGAGGAGCGCTCGGAAGCGGTGGCCCCGGCCGGGGTCGGGCTGGAAGACGGTCCGCACGTCGGGCCGGGGGCGCGGGCGCAGGTGGAGCAGCCCGGCGCGGGGCGGCTTGGCCGGCTCCGGCCCCGGCTCCTCCCCGGCTGCGTCCCGACCGCCGCCCTCCTGCCCGCCCCGCGGCCGGGCCATGGGCCGCCCGAGGATCCGCCGCCGCTCGCGGGCTCGCAGGCTCTGCAGGAAGAGCTGCTGCTCCGGGGCCGGGCAATGCCCCACGGCCGGGGACGCCATGGCCCGGCCGCCCGCGCAGCGCAGCCGCTTTGAAAAGGCACCGGGCGGGGTGGGGGGGAGAGGGACGGCCCCGCTCGCACGGGGAGCTCCGCGCCTGGGAGCGACCAGCACCGCCCTCCTCCAGCCAGCCCTGCCCGGCCCCCAGCGCCAGCCTCCACCTGCGGCCAGCGTCCTTCCTCCGACCTCCTCCGGCACGTGCTAGAGGGGCTGGACCTCCTCCTAGACAGGGGAAGGAACCGGGACAGGTCATCCAGGGCAGGATCAAGCACCCCCATGAAACCATCCCGGACAGGTGTGTGTCTGACCGGCTCCTAAAAACCTCCAATGACGGGATTCCACAACCCGCGAGGCAAATTCCCCAGTGGTTAATCACCCTGACAGGGAGTTTTTTTCCAATGTCCAAACATCCCTTGCTGTAATTTAAGCCCTTTACTTCTTGTCCAATCCTAGGGGGTAAAGAACAATTTTTCTTCCCTTGGCCCAGCGTTTTAGGTACCTGAAAACTGTTGTGTCCCTTCTCAGTCTCCTCTTTTCCAGACTAACCGACCCCAGCTCGTTCAGCAGAAGGGAAGGCTAGAGTAGGGGAAGGTATGTAAGGGCCCATGCCACTTTCCCCAATAGGATTTAGGACCAGAATTTTACAAGAAAGGGCACCACCACCTCGGATTTTCATAAACACCCCCAATTATGTTGAGAAGACAGCGCTGCAGCACATTTAGGAAATTTTACCCATGCTGGGCGAGGGGGTAAAACAGACAGTCTAAATCTGGTGCTAGATCATGCCAGTTTTGATACCCCACCATAAATAAATCAATGTGGTAAGGGGTAGAGTTGGCAAAACACAGACTCACACAACACCTCCTCTCCCCCCACCTTTGTTTATTGAACCCCTCTTTGCAAAACACTTGGATCCAGTAACAATATTTTCACCAGCCCCTTCCCAGAAAATCCTCTCATGATGCAACAAAGGAGTTTCTGGAGAGGAAATTTTGAATGGCTAAATCATATTTATCCACAACTGACAGCAAACAGCTTTTCTAAGAAATAAACTAGCACAGAGCTATGTTTTTATACATAAAGAGAGATAGGTGGCAGCTGCTGCATTATTCCCATTGCCAATTATTCTGACCAGCCAACTCAGTGTTTCCTTGTCCTTCCCTCTCCCTTTGTACCCATTATTTGCTTTTTTTCCCTAGACGATAAGCTTTTTGAGGTGGGAGCTGTCCTTTCGTTCTCCTCGTACAGCACCGAGCAGAAAGGATTCTAGTCTAGGACTAAGTAATTAATAATAATTACTTTTCCTACCTTTGTTGAAGTCACTCATTTATTAAGATGTTAATATCTTTTCACTGTGTCCCAAAACATTCAAACTTGGGGGCCTAAATCCAGATAAAAAAGGCACTTTCCGAAGGGATGGGCATTCACAACTTCTACTGAACTTAAGGGGAGCGACGGCTGCTCTTCTGGAAGAAAGGAGGAGGGGAAAAAAAGCAAGCCACTTATTTAGGTGCCTAACTTTGGGTTCCCACGTTTTAAAATTTTTATTCCTGCCTTTTTGTCTATTTCATTTCCTAGACTTACTTTTGCAAAACCGAGATTATGGGCCCAATTTGAAGTGATGATCCTTCTGGAAGAACAAATGATTTTAGAGATAGGTAGAGAGTGGATGAGCAAGAACATCAATGAGTAGCGGGAGAACTGATCACCCCTGTTCAGGCTTTGGAACCCTCAAGGCGGAACTTACACTTTTCTTCTCTCTGTCTTTCAAAGTGGAGTAAGCCAAAATGGAAGACCCATGCTTCATATAGGTGTAAGAAACAATGGCAGGTGCAAAGTTTCCAGGTGACTCTCTTTCCATATCTGCAGTTGGAATACAGTATTGCCAATCTGGTCAATGTTATCACCCTACAATAGTTGGAGTTCTCCTTCAAACCCTGCTCCTGAATTTAGGTGATTACATCAGAAACTCTCAGCTTTCATTTAAACAAAACAAGTCAGACTTTTGGGCTGGGAATATACTGGGAGTAACACCACCTCCCTGCCTTCCAGGATGTCAGAATGATGAGTCAGACTCTGTAGGAAGACAGGATCCAGAGCTGGAAGGTGCCACAGAACTGCCTAGTACGAAGAAGGGAAGCTCCTGCAATGCTTTGCCTACCAGGAAATTAACGAGTGACGTGACTGAGTAAGATCTTTCTAAAGGAAATTCCAGCAGACTCCTCCATCTGGTCTCGATTTTAAATGGAAGACCAGAAGTCACTGTCACCAGCCCCCTCAGAAAACAGCAGACCAATTAGTGAACAAGTGGAACTAATGAAAATTTTCCCACTGAAATTACACAAGGGTCGCAAAGCTCCGTGCATTTAGAAAGCTGCAACTTATCTCTATTACCAGTGGCTTGTATAGCAAAGGGGAAAAATACCATGTACCAAACTTTAAAATGGCTCCAGTCTGGCCCTCGAGGCAGCTGAACACCCAAAGTGGGAGTATATCTAGCTACATAGGTTCCAATGAGGTGGCGCACGTAGAGAGACAATTGCTTTACATTTGCTGTACTCAAGGATAAAGTTGAGGTCTTAAGTGTGTCTGTTTCACAAGTTCTAGGGCAAGGGATGATCCAGAGATATTTAAACCCGAGGAGCACTGGATCTGGGTTCCATGTCATTAATGCATAAGTTCAAACAGTAGTCCGGTTGCAAAACAGTTTCATACCTGATTTCAACACAGTTTTGTTTTGTTTTGCTTTAAGATCCATTCTCCCCAACACTCAGGATCCCGGCTCATTTTACTATAATCGCAGCCTTTCGGTTTTCAACAAATTGAGGGCTGTGTCTTACTGAAGAGGCAGAATTATAACGCAGCTGCAGCCCACACAGCCACCCACACAAACCTGTAAGAGAAGAAAATGGGAGAATATTTATGACAGGCAAATGTATGTTAAATCAAGGAGTCTTCAGAGATTTTACTTCAGTCTTACGTGGGATTGAACCAAGAGAAGTTAAAATACATGTGGGCCTGAGGAAGAGTGAATCAAGAAGTTTTGCTTCTTACATAACTGTGACAATTCCCTCATTGGATTCTGAATCTATTTCAATCACATGCATCCTTTGTACTGATGGGGTTGCTCACTGTAAGAGCATGCATTTCTTGTCCCGTTAGCATCTGGTCTCATGATCTGCACAGAGGATCAAGACTCAGGAACTTGAATTCCAATCCTGTTCTAACATTGCCATTGTCTGTGACCTTGCATACATCACAACCTCTTTGTCGGTTTTCCTACCAGAAAAATGGGGATATTGACTTACCTCAAAGATGGAAATGGATTGAGAGAGTTTGTATTTATCAAGTGCTATGTAAACTTCTGCATCTTTAACTAGATCTACAAATTATACACACAAATCTTTTTGCCCAACTATAATGCTGCCACCTCTGACTTTGCCGTGGTTTAACAGCACAGAGCTGCCCAACTCAACTGTTGAGGGCCGAAGAACACTGTACCTAGTTGGAACTGAAGGCGCAATTTAGGTAGGCCCACTGCTCTTTGGTCTTCAGAGCTCAAAATTTATTCCTGGGAAAACTGAACACAAAGCAGTGTTTCCCCCATTAGCTTTTCAGGGCAGCGAGCATGGCCTAGACTCATCGCTCATTTAATCATTTTCTTTATAAAGCACTTTCCTGAACCTTCGCCAAAGAAGTGATCTGTGACAGAGCTGGGTGAAATTTTCTTGACAAATAGCTTATTTGCCGAGAAATACATGTTCAGTTTGACCAAAACAATTTCGAACTCAGGGCAATTTTGGCAAATAGTTTTGGGTGAAAATATTCTTTTTTAAAGGAAAAAACTTATTTTGATTTTCATTTCAAAATAATAGCACATTTAAAAATTAACTAGGTTTATTTAATGAAAAGGTTAACAACCCCCCTCCCCCAGTTAAGTTAAAAAACAAAAATACATGTTGGGTAAACATGATGCTTTGATCCTACCAAAATGAAGTTGATTTAATTTTGGACCTGGGGAAGGGAAGTCAGCTATTCACTCAGCTCTCTTCTGTGACCTGACGGGAGATATTCCCAACACTTCTAATGCAGAATCTGAATATTTGCTTGACAGATACTAACGGATAATAAATGTACCTGTAAAGAATTGTATGGCTTTTATGTTTCCACTAGCAAAAAAACACCCACACAGCCAGTGGTCAACTAAACACTTCCCTTCACTATGAGCCAATACAGCTAATTAAGAAGTCTATTTGCTACAAGTGAAGATTACTAAATGAACCATCACTTGAAAGAAAGCAGCAGACATGCTTAAGGACAGCTGGCTATCTAACCTGCACATTAAATACAACTACCATCTTCCTTGCCGTCTACCTGCTTAGCAAGTAGGATATCAGAGCCTGTCCTGACACCCGTCATTACAGTAAAGGGCTGGGTTGACATACTGTGATAGCTGCATGTGAACTCACAGGGGGCTGAAATACCTGCTCAGAGTAAAAGTCACTTTCCACCAGGAGCCCACACTTGGTTTTCTGCATCAGATGGTGGCAATTCAGGCAGCTTCTGACCGTCTATCTATCTCAACCCTGGGGATTTTTACACTCTAGTTTAAGTGCCTCGAGTTGTGACCTGTATGTGTGTCGCTCTCAGACCTGTTCTAGCTGACAAGGGGTGAACTGCTGACTGCGTGTGGGTGTTCCGGGCACAGATAGTTGCCCCACAAAACTGAAGTCCAATTTCTTTTGGTCAATTGCTATTGCCACAAAGCCAGAGGACCAGACTCACTTTCAAATGGTTTCACAATCTGAGAAACAAGAACTTAGGGGATTCCCCAATTGCTTTTGGATTCATTCTGTCAATGGTTCTCCCCAGAGGAAATTCCCTATGCATACCCAACGGGTCACTTACCATTGCCTTTTCACAGTTTTTAATAGCACATGCCTAGATGCAGACTGGAGGAGGCAAACTGCAGGAAATTTTGCAGAGGCAGGCTTCCAGCAGAGAAGTTGATCTTCCTTTTGGAGGAAAGTCCCGTTACATCACAACAGTAAACCTTCTACCTAAAGGTCAAGTGTGTGCGTGCGTGCACATGCATGAGATGTATTGTGAGTGTGTCTGATTCAGGCACGTCAGATCTTGGGGCCAGGGAGTGAGAAACCTTACACACCACAAGAAACGCTGCTCTGTAATAATGGTGCACAAAGAGGCATACAGATAACTAAGCCATATTTGTGATAGAAAATGGAGTGCAGAAATCAGTCATTTCTAAGGAGAAGTGGCAGAGTGTGGTACCTGGGATGAGCGTCTTCCAAGTGCTTGGTGCTGGCTCACTTTGTTCCTGTACAAAATCTATATCTGATTTCTCAACACCTGGGAAGAAGGTTGGTTTTCAGAGCAAAGCACGAGACGAAGGCCTTCTGCACATTACAGCTTTACCACGCGATAAGGCTGGGAGCGTACACACTGCAATGTCCCAGAGTGCCGACGGAGGCCACTCGGGGACACCGGAGCTGTCATACTTATCAATTTCCCAGCTCTCTGCTGGGAAATCGAGCAGCATGGGGGACTCCCCGCGGCAGCAGGGCTCTGGCGGCTGGAGCCCCGCTGCAGGGATTCTCTCAAGCCATTCTGTTTCCCGGCAGAGAGCCGGGAAACCGAGCAGCTTAAGTGACTCCCTGTAGCAGCAGGGCTCTAGTTGCCGGCACTCCTGGCGACTAGAGCCCCTCTGCTGCTGGGGTCCCCACTGCTGGGGCTCCCTTGCCGCCGAGAAGCCAGCGATCGTGGCGGCTGGAGAGCCCCGTTGCCAAGCTAAAGGCTGGCTGCGGCAGTGCATGGTGGGATAGGTGCCCACCGTGCACTGCTCCTTCTAACGAAAATGCAAAGGAGTGTGTGAACGCTCCTTTGTGTTAGAAGGATCAATGTGTGGACGGGGGAAAGAGTTACAGTTATAACACTTTGCTTGTCCCACAACAATTTTTGCGAGACAAGTCTGTAGTGTGTGCATAGCTTAAGGATCAAGACACCCAGGGTCTACTCCCAGCAGTGCCACAGGCTCCATGTGTGACCCCACATGAGTCACCTAATGCTCTATGACTCAGCTTCCCCATCTGTAAAATGGGGACTCAGACCAGCTCAGCATGGTTAATTAATTGATGTTTCTTAAGCATTTCCAGGCCATGGGATGGAAGGCGCTACAGAAATGCAAAATATTATTGCGCGTGAATGAGCTGGGAAACAGCCCTTTCCTTCCACTTGGATATTAAAATGCAGCATTAAAACCAACCTTTTAGACAGTCTCTTTAAATTGCTAGGGTGAGCTTGCATGGGGATATTGCCTCGCTGGCTATAGTAGAGCCTTCAGGAAAAAGCAAGCTTCCTGCTCTTTCCCCACAGCTACGTTCCATTAATCGCTATTTTATAGAGAAGATGATACATTTTCTTCAGTAGGAAAATGTTTCTGTTTTCATTTGTCAGCAGGTTTGCATTTGCCAGGAAAAAGGCTGGTTAGAAATTGTGGTTAGCCTGCCCTAAATATCCCTTAAGAACCAGTGCATCTCTTCCTCCAAGTCTGAAAATCACGAGGTGACTAGTAACAGATATGTACGAGAGACACAGATACACACACAAACAAGGCTCAATGGTTCATTTAAAAAAATCAGATCTATGGGACAGTTGATTTTTGTTTGAGAGATTCCAAACACCAGCAGTGAAATTCTGGCCAGACGGAAAGCATTAAGAGTTCTGTCAGCCCCTTCAATGAGGCCAGGATTTAACCCCAGCTGCTTGAAATGGCGTGGGCGGGGTGCAAGAAGGGGTTAACATAAGAAAATGAGAAGTCGAAATAATTTTGTCAGGAGGATTTCTGTTTCATGTAGATTCAGGGAGCTCCTTCTAACTGCTCTTTTATGGCAGTTTAAACAGCACAAGAGCCCTTAGCAAAGCCCGTCAGAAAGTTTGCCAAAAAAGTCAAACGAATTCCTGGCCTCAACCCTAGCTGGTGTAAATGAGCGTCACTCCAGTGAAGTCAGGGGAGCTATGCTCATTTACATCAGCTTGGCTTCTGGTCCTCTGTTCTTCCAAGAATCCTAAGTATGTTTTAAGGCTGACAAATATAAATGGAGTTTACAAATTAGGAAGTTCTTGGAAAATAATTTGTGGAGAAGGTTTTTAAAACAGGGCCTCATTGCTGGTGTGTTCAGGATATTATGTGGTTTGGTTTGAGAGTTGGGGTATTTGTCTTTAAAATTAACACTGTGAACATTTAGATTTTATGTCAGATTTCACTTGGCATATACGATATTTTCTCTAGAGGTCTCTAGACTAGAGTGTAGACTCTACATGTACTCACTATATGTCCCACCACAACCTTTGCAGGGGGTAATGTTTAGAACAGTGTCAACTGCTTGCTATATATCTAGGTCTAAAACATTAAATGATTTCCATTTCCATTGATTGTAGGCCCAGATTTCCCAAGAGTGGCCACTCATTTTTGGTTCCTCATTTCAGGGTGCTCAATTGAAGAACCACGCGGGCTGACTTTGTAGATACTTGAATGTAGACAATTCCCACTGAAAACAATCGAAGTTCAGTATGTCTTTGGGGAGAACCATTGACAGCCAGCCAGCCAAATAAAGGGGCACTCTGAGAGGGGCCACTTCTGAAAATTTTGGCTTTTAATTTTTCCACTATGAAGCTGAGCTGGGGCCTCATTTTACACGTGTACCCCAGACTGATTACAAAAAATCTTTTCCTCCAGGAATCATGTTTGCACTAAGAATGCAAAATAAACCTTTCTGATATGATCTCTGCATTGTATACTGACCCTAACGAATGCTCCCGATGTTACCACGGGCCACCCTCACCAGTCACTTGGATTCGCATTTTGTCCTCTGCTATTTACCTGGATACTAAACTCTCTGCACACACGCACAGCCCAGCATAAAAAAGCCCAATCTCTGATCAAGGCCACTAAGTGCTGCCACAATATACGTATTTAATAATAAACAGCTAAAAGAAACCCAAATAGAAAATTTCCCACTTTGCTCTCTCCAACCCAGTCTCATGACCTTGGGGGTTTGGATCCCGATTTCTTAAGACATCTCCCCACCTCGGCCCCTGAAGAAATCTTTTTACACTTCTCTCTTCATTTGGCTGTTCACAACCACAATGGAGGCTTATTAAGACTGTGAGGCTATTAATTTCTCTTAAGGTCGACACCACTCTCTTTGTCAGAGTGTGAAGGCTAAGTTCAGCCTCTAAGCCGTGAGTGTGAGCAGCACTTTGGATCTGTTCAGTTTCTTTAAATCATAATGACAAAGTGGCCTGTCAGGCCGCCTG
Organism: Pelusios castaneus; assembly: GCA_007922175.1. Lineage (NCBI taxonomy): Eukaryota > Metazoa > Chordata > Testudines > Pelomedusidae > Pelusios > Pelusios castaneus. Next base: position 578,418 of record ML685892.1, read on the forward strand.
AGCCCAAAGGATGCGATTGCTCAAAGGACGTAAGAGTCAGCTCTCTGGAACCAAAACCTTCGCTTGGGGGTCGAGGTTTGACAGGGGGCTTTAAGGTTTATTGTTTAGCAAACAAATGGTTAGCCACAGGAAATGCGCTGGAAAGGGAATTGTAGGAGAGGTGTTGGAAAGAGAAGAAACAGCTTTTTATAGATCTGCTAGGACACAGGCATTTTTGGTACCCAGTTGGCAGTTCATTCAGGCATTCATGTTTGGATAACCGCTCGGCTTCTCTTTCTAGAGGTGGGATCAACAAGGCTGTTGGAAAATATCAGTAGTCACAAGCATTTTGCACTTTTCCAGCGCTTTCTTCAGAAGCTCTCAAAGCACTTGGACTCAACAACCTCCCGAGGCAGCCAAGCGTTGCTATTTTCACATGGAGGTGTGGAATCTGAAGCATAGCAAGGTGAAGTCACGCTTTCAAATCCCTTCCTCTGCTGACCAAGTCCCATCATCTGACCCAATGCCACGAACCACCCAGATATACTGATTTTTATGCCCTTCCTCAGGGCACATGATCCAAAACTGTGTCCAAGAACTGAAACTAGAAACCAGGAGTCCTGGCTCTCCGCCCCCGGCCGTAACCACTTAAGGGAGCAAAACAAACAAGGAGTCCTGGGGCATTTTTAAAGACTAACAGATTTATTTATCGCATGAGCTTTTGTGGGAGAAAACCCCACTTCATCAGACGCTTTGAAGATGAGGAGCTTACAGAATGGGAGGAAATAAAATGCAGAGAAATGTATGACATAGGATCAAGTCAGGCTGCACCAAATCAAAATAGGTGTTGGGATTCAAACACTGAACAGCATATAGAGGAAGGTGAGGTCAAATCACCTGTTGTAATGAGAAAAAAAATCCTAAGTCCCTGTTTAACCCTGAAGCAATGGAGTCGAATTGCCCTGCATTTAATGTCCTCCCATTCCATAAGTTCCCCATCTTCACAGAGTCTGATGAAGTGGGATTTTTCTCCCTCGAAAGCTCATGTGATAAATAAATGTGTTAGTCTTTACAAGTGCCCCAGGACTCTGTTTGTTTTGCTGACCAATAACAACACGGCTCCCCCTTTGGCACTTAAGGGACGATATTACTACTTTAAGGTATCAAATTATATTAAAAAATACTAAAACCTTCACTAATTAGCGTAACAAGCACAAATATTCTGAAGGAGGGAGGAACGGCAAATACACTGAAATGTTAATTTCCATAAGTGAGAAATTTTCTTCCGAGAATCAAGTTTCTCTTTTTGAAGTTAGCCATGGGAAATCAACAATAAAGCAAACACAGGAAGACCGTTCAACTCTACTATCTTTGAAACACTCAACATGCCCTGACCCGTGACACACCTTACACAGCTATTCAACAGAGGGAAAACCCAGAGCTACGATGTAACTATGGTGTTAATAGACATCGAGATGAATTACTTGCTGTTCCTCTGGAACCCAGTACAAAATCACCTATTATTTTCATTGTCTGAGCATCAGAAAACCATTGCACCAAGTGGTTAGACACGCACTCAGAGGCAGTCCCTGCCCCAAAGTTCGTGATTGATTAGACAGGACTGGAGGGGAAGAAAGGAGAAGCAACTTCCCCAAGTCATCCAGCAGGTGAGCGGCACAGCTTGGCTCCCGACTCACTTTATCACACCGTCTCTCCGCTTACCATAGCTAAATTAGCTATAAACTTTTGCCTATGAGGACCAAGAACTGCGGCAAGCCTGTGTTTACCACTAGTGACACGCCCTACGTGGACTTAGTAGCACAGATCCTTCTGTCTAGAATAAAAATGAAGAGTCTATGAGTTGTCTGGGAGGGTAGGGGCAGTGATTCATCTCTAATGGTGTGGGTGGGGGAACCCCCTCCTTTTTTTAAATGATCAGCTCCCAGGTTCTAAATGACCACTTCTCAGACAGGGATTGTATTTCCGACCCCACTCCTCTCCCACATCCTGGGGGCTGTATCACCACCCTGTTAAACTCCATCTGCAGCTTGGAGATCTTCATATGCTCCCTCCCTCCCGTCGGCTGCCCTCTGCTGGGGGTTTTGGCCATAAATCACCCAATGGGCAGAGAGAAAAGAGTGCAGGAAAGGACACCGTACCTGACCCTGCTTGCAAACAGCTTCTTGACCCCACCTCCTATTTGTCCCCTGGAGCATCCTCCATCACCACCTGACACCCTGCTGCTCACAGACAGATGAGTCGGCAGATAGCTGCTGAGGCTCCTAACTCCTTGTAAAGCCCATGGTTAAAAACCGGTAGGAAGTTTGGGCAGAATAAATACTTGAGGCAAAGCATCTGGAATCCGCATTGACTTCAGTCAATGGAGATTTTGAGTAGATCTCATGTTTTTCCTGGCCAACAATTAGACGGCAATTAACTATCTTCTCCCTCAATCCCAGCTCAGACCAACACAGGCAAAGGAGTATGGCTGACCTCACACACACAAAGCCGCAGTGGCATTTCACTCAGCTCAGAACTGCCCCATCTAAGTCCTCCACAAACTCGTGGACTTTGTCCCTGCTCTTCGGCACTGGCCTCATCTTTGCAGAATGGCCCCCTTTCTCAATGCTGGCGGTGAGAGGGCCTTTTCCTCAGCAGCTCCTGACATTCAGGGCAGCTCCCTCATGCTCCCACAGACAGCTCTATTTCACAACTTGGAAGACGAGAAATTGTCCTCCCTGTCCTTATACCCAGTCAATTTCTCTCTCTCTCTCTCTCTCTCTCTCTCTCTCTCTCTCTCTCTCTTTATTACCATTGAGCCTAGAGGCCACAGCCAAGATCAGGGAACCAGGGTGCTAGATGTTGCACAGACACAGACTCTCTTCCCCACCCCAAAAAGCTTAGGATCCAAAACAGAATAAACAGAGCTGGGAGGAGAATTGGCTGCATGAACAGATGTTTCTAGTCCGCAGGCCAGAGGCAGAGACAGGAAAAGAACCCAAGTCTCTAGAGTACCAGCACAGTGCTCTATCCACTAGGTAATGCTGCCTCAAGGCCCTAGCCTCACTCATTCCGGGATAAACTTTAACCCTTCAAGGCCCGCTGGAGACCAGCAATAAATCAAGCTATAGAACAGGGCAAACAAAAACAATGTGTTTCTCCTTTAAAAATGAGTCACAATTTATAATCAACTCTGTGCACAGCAACACAAAACATCCATAAGTTGACTGTTCCCATGCAGATTTACCTTCAAAACTATACCAGAAAATTATGGCCCCAGTCCCGCACTCTGGTACTCGCAGGCAGAGCCATATTCCCCTTCAGAACTCCATGGAAATACACAGCGTTTGCACAAGCAGGATGAGGGCCCGGGCACGAACCAGGACATCTTTGCATTTCCTGCAATGCTGAAAAGTCAGACTTACTGGGATTCCCCAGAGCAGCAAACTCCAGAGACACTAGCAGAGGCCTTGTAAATAGCCCCAATAATAATTTCTGTAACCATTTATTCCATTATAACCTGTACCTTAAGGGACATCATGGACATGAGAAAACAAGGAAACAAATTCCTTTTACAAGTTCTCCACCCAAACCAGACCATTATTGCGTTTCACATTGGGTTTGCATTAAAGAGATGCACTTTCTGCCGCAGGGGCAATCCAGATAAACCATACTACAATACGCATTGATAACACAAATAACGGGTGCCCGAAGTATGGCATTCAACTACTTAATATTCCGTTGTCATGCACGTGGGACCTAGAAACATGCACAAAGCTCTCATTAACTTTGGCAGCAGCTGAAAGCTTAGATTGAGGAAGGAAAAGATCGCTGATTGAAAACAAGGTTGAAATTCACAAGGCCAGATTCCTAAAGCTGGCGTTGATCCGTGAACCACCAATGGAGACACCAACTGAGGATCTGGCCCATATTGTCAAGGAACCGTAACACTTGGTAGTCGTGAAATTATCCCTGAAAGAGGTTGTGTGTTGATTTAATATGATCCATTTAATTTATGTGACCTTTTGTGAACAAATGCCAGATTGGGGTCAAATGCTCAAAATTTAGGGTCCCAAATCCCATTGTCAAGAGTGACTTGCGCACTGAAGAGCTTTTACTTCCATTAACTGACAAGACGACTCTCAAGGGCCAGATCGTTTTTGAAAATGGAATTATTCCCTCAAGTCACTTTTTGTCATTTGACTCTAGTTCCCTTCTGGGATGCAAATTTAATGGGTTTAAATTCAATTGCCACTAAGACAATTGGACCAGCGTTCTCTGGGATAATTCAAGATTTCACAGAAAGATCATCTGGCAGGTTGGCACTAACTTCAACTACTCAACGCAAAACAAAAATCACGCCCCCCCCCCTTCCACTTGTGAAGATGCTGTGGGGTGCAGCCCATGTAAGTCACATTTAAGTATTTTACACCATATCTTCTATACAGAATTACTCAAGGAGTGTATGCACGCACATATAAGCGCAGATCTCACGTATCACTTTGGAAACGTACCCATGAGACACAGTAACAGAAGTTCCCTACAGTTTCACATTCTCATGGTCATCAGTAGTCAGAGCATATGACTTATGTGGAGAAGTCACAAAACACAACCCGACATTCCAGTCTTCAACAGACATTTGACAACAGATATATGCCAGAGAGAAGTGCTTTGAACATCTGGTGCTCTTGATTCCTACGTTGCCCATATTCACCTTCTCCCAATTGGAAGAAGGAACATTTCCATACTGGAGCAGATCTTTAGTTCTTTGAGTCCAGTATCCTTCCTGCACACGACTCATGGCCAACCCCAGAAAGGACCAGCAGTCATCAAAATCAAGAAGGATAAAGTCATCTTTATGCTGTAGTCACAAGATAAGGAGATTTCTGCTTGTATTCCATGTATGGCAGAGAAGTAACATGGTTTAAAGAGGTGAATTCAACAAGCCATTTCATCTAGCGGAGCATTGCCTCCTTGATACAGGATGAGGCCAGCGATTTGACGGGAACAATAAACAAGGGTACAATAGTGGGAACAACCCATTTTCTCAAAGGAAAACCAAAGAAGGTAACATATGAACGACACTGCCAGCACTTCAGGTTTTGTAACCCAACTAAAACTAACGTCAGTGAACTCGGCCCAAGTGCTGGAGCAGAGAGATAGGCGAAGGTGAAGTTCTCCATTAATCTTGACCCAAAGTCAGAGAGAGAGAATTTACAAATAAAAAACAAAACACTATTTCATCAGCTCCAGATCCATCACATCTCCCTCAAACACCTGTGGCGGATGCAACCCCACTTAACCTGTCGGAACAAAATCAAAAGGATTAAACTAGAAAAGAGACACAAAGCAACTCTCTTGGATTTATAAACTCCTGAACCCCGGGGTAGAACTGGATCCAAACTTTGTAGCTTGCTCCCACATCTCGTGAAATAAGCTGTTCACATCCAACCCCTCCCTCCCCCCACCCCCGCACTCTTCCTTCTTCATTCATGGTCAGGACTACAATGGTAATGTAGTTAACGTCTCCAAAAGCAGAAAAAGATTTAAATATTGATGAGCCAAAGAGGATTTTTCTCCTTCTAAACTCTAGCCTGAAATATATTGACATTATTATTATAATATCTGAGGTGGTGTTGTGTTAAGATAAGAGTAGGAGGGTTAGTCTCCTGGGTTTTATTTCCCTCTTTGCCGCTGGGTGATCCTAGGTAAGTCACTTAACCCTTTTCTCCATCAGTTTCCCTATCTGTAAGCAGAGATGTATTTATTGTTAAATCACTTTGTGATCCTAAGACCCTAAGCCCAAGAGAAGTGCCAGAGGTTTTTATTAGTAGTAAGATTAATACTGGTTTATACACAGAGGGTTTCATCCAGAAATTCTTAAACTCATTTGCTAAGTGCATACAGGAAACATTTCATCCATCAGTGGAACACCACCACTTCTGGGGTGGAAAACAGCAATTGTTTAACAGTGCAGAGCAACAAACGGAGAATTCCTGAAATGCTTACAGGATCAACTGTAGGTAGGCGTTTATGTAAGATAAGGTCAGGCCCAACTTCCAGGGAGAACAAACTCTCCAGATCTGCTAGATCAGGGGGTAAATTTAGCATAATTCTAATCTCACTGAGAAAAATGGCTCAATTGATTGGCAAAACTGTGTTGTAGACCCAATGTTACTTTATCTTATTCCAGTACCAATGACCAATACTATTCCCCTAGACAAATAGATGTCAGACCATCCCACATTCCTCCCAGGGAGCAGGTTCAGCTCTGTGTAGACATTATAGGAGGCAAGGAAATGCTCAGTACAGCATCCCTGTTGCATCTCTTACCGCTCAATGATGTGGTTGTTGCACTGGAGGTCATCAGCTACTGATTTCATTTGCTCTCGAAGTTCCTGCATTCTGATAAAGACACAAACAAGCCGCCTAACGCTCATGCTGTTTTCCTAGTGGTACGGTTTCCCGCAGAAGGGACGCCAAAGTCCTCTTCACTTCAGCACATCCTCACCCTCAGGTAGCAGAACAGTGTGTGCAGAAGTAAACAGCTTAACATGGCAAAGACTACAAGAGGAAATGTTCCCCAGCGGGAGGTATAAGCCACTCCTGCGACAACCGTGCACAGAGCTCCCTGCTCCAAGACAGCCCCATTCTGAGTAGCAAGCAGCTCTTCTGGAGTTTTCTGCAACCTGCATTGGCCTCCGGTGCCCTCCTTCCTCAAACTCTGTGCACCTGTGAGAGGGCTCAAAAGCTGGTTAACGCTGCCTGCTGGATGAGAAACAAAGCCTCCCCTGATCCTCCAAGTTCTCAAGCCTGCTCTGTTCGGATACCTACACTGAAAATCACCACAGTCATGCTTCCTATTAAGGTTCCCGGCATAAACAGTTCACGAAGAGTTGACCCATGGTTACTAGAGTTCTGAATACATGGTGCATCAATTGTCACAGAGGCCAATAGGCTCCTTATAGCCACGACTCATTACCTTTTGTAATACATTCTCCTGAGGAGCTCCAGACCAACGTCTGTCGTATGACATTTATTCATCCCCTGTAAACCATTTATAAAGGCCCCCTTAATGTAAAGAACAACCATTAATTCTCACATGGCTGGTACAGGTCCCTAGCCCAAGCCCAAACCATAGCTGGACTTTGGGGAAGCTTGCGACTCAGGCCCATTCCCCAGGCATAAGAGAACAACTTGTAATGGGGCCCACCTCACAGCTTGCAGCTTCCTTCTCTCCCGTCACCCTCCTGGACTCACCTAAGTACCATGTCCTGATGTGCTGGATTCATGTAAACTCCTGGGAGTGCAGAAGAGGCCTGGGCCACATGCAATTTCTCCTGCAGGATTCTCTGAGGTAACTTGTCCAAAACCTGTGGTGGTGATGGAGATTTTAGAGCCTGCAAATGACTGGCTTTCCCCTGCATCCTCAATGCTTAAAGGTTTTAATAGTGAAAGGGAGACTCATATGATTCCTCTAGTTATATCACTGGAGTTTTGGGAGTACTTTGAAGACTACAAATGGCTTGATTAAAAAAAAATCTACATTGTACTTCCATCGTCTGAGCAGATATGGTTTAGAACAAACACAGTACTTGATGCAGGTACTCCTGGCATCCCATCATCTCCACACGACAAGCTGCTATCGAGTTGCTGAGCTTCTTCAAATGCTCTCTCATCTGCCAAATGTCTCTGTTGAGAAAAAAACAAACCAACACAAAGAAAACAGAAGTTCCAGTAAAATGTTTGGTATGCACGGGACTTTTTAACTCTTTTGTCTTCTGACAGCCATGTTGGATTTGGGTTAAAATCCTGCAGGAAAGCAGATGAATGGCTCTTGCTATCACACCTTGATCTGATTAGAGTCACTCTTCACAGCAGCCACCTTACACAAGGCTGTGCAAAGATCACTAACGGGGAAAGTCTACCCTACATGGAGGGGTAACAGGAGACCATCATCTAGAGTTTAAGCCATGCACATCTCCTGCCAATCTTCTTTATGGGGACGAATTTCATTCTAAAAGGCTCTTTAAATCAACAATGGTGCGTTCTCCTTTCATTGAGCCTGATCTGAAGTCCCCTGGGCTATCTGAAAAACTCCCACTGACTTCAGCGGGCATTAGCTCAGCTCTTACGTGCTTAATCCCCACGCAGGCAATGAGAAAGAAAAATAGGCGTTGCATAAAGGTGAAGAATATGTTGCACTTCTCTACAAGCCACAGGTTTCACAACAATATACTAAACCTTACTGTGCCTCTGCGGAGGTCAATATCATAGGTGATGAAAGTGAAACACGGAGAAGTGAAATGACTTACCTGAAGTGACACAGGCTGGGCTGGGAACAGCGCCTTAGAGTGTATAACACTACACATTAAGCCACATACAGATCAACCTGGTGCATTTCAGACCCAGAATCTGCCTACAACTTTTGGGGGACTCACCCTGTTCTCACCTGTGCTACCAATTGAGGGGAAAGTTGCCAACTAGAGGACCAAGATGAAATGGGAAGAGGTGCGAAGTTTGTTTTGGCTTTATTGATTGATTTATTTTAAAGCAAACAGTCTACTTCTACCGCCCAGAAAAAAAACCATCACGTCACAAAACCCAACCCACTGAACAAGGACCAACCCAAAACAGGCCAACTAAAATAACCTGAAAAAAAATCCAGCTCTGACTGTAAATGAGAGAAATTCATGAGAAGTAAAACAAGAGGAATCTTTTAAAAAATAAAAACAAGCCCTACAACTCTCCAGGGAGCCTCAATGGGACTTGCGTGCCGCAAAGGCCCCACTGTGTTCATCTGCAAAGGGATGAATTTCAGCCTCCAAGCAAAAACACCCACTGAAATCACTGAAAGATTCAATGACACAGGGAATGGGGACTGCAGGATCAAATCCACTGTTATGTTCAAGAACTCCTTCCCCTACTCAGGAAATGCAGTCACTTTCAGGGCAGCTAGTCTAAAAGGCTGCTATCTTACACATCCTGCACATCAGCATGGGGGCCGGGCTGGGGGGGGAACAGTAGCCAAGGGCACCGAGGCAGAAGTTTGCTCCTTAAAAAGGTGTCCAAGGCTTTCTGAGATTCACCACCAGTTTTGTCCTAAGAGTTCCTTCCCTCCCACAATAAACCTCACTGACGTCACATCCACCTCCGACACAGAGGGACCCAACCGAAAGCAAGTTCTAATACTAAGTGTTCCAGAAAATCATTCCCACCCACACCTAACGCCTTGGGGAGAAGATGTTCCACTTTAAAAGCCACTTTGCAAAGAAAACCCAATCTCGGCAGCAGCCACTTCCCCTAAGCAACTCCGCTTTCTTTGCCGTAATAAATCACCGTGCAGCACTCAATCACCACAGGGCAATTTGCTCTTTGTAATATTCCCCCTATTCCTTTTAACACAAAATCATTCTTTGTAAGTGGAGTTCTCTGTCTTAATTGCAGCCTCGTGCTACGAGAAACCTTCCTGTTGAGTGAACAAAGAAATCAGTCGCTTCCAGGGAACCTCTGGCAGTTGGGCACTGGGTGGGATGGTCTGTTGGATTTTTATTTTTAATGCTGCCAGGTGGGCATTCCCTAATATAGACGTGTAAGGGAACGGCCAGGGAAATCTTTTCTCTTCTCCCTGAATCCTGACTGTTCAGCACTTACCCGTGGGGAAGAGGAAATTAATTCCCTGGATGGGTAACTTTTTCCTGTGCGCTGGGTTATTACCTAGACCCTGATAAGCCAGCTGGACAGAGCACTAGACTGGGACACTGGAGATCTAGTTTGTTTCTGGTTCTGCCACTGCCCTGCTGATTGACCGTGGGCAAATCATTTCACTGTCCCATGCCTCAGTTTCCCCATCTGTAAAATGAGGACAGTGATATTGCCCTCCTTTGCAGAAGCGCTTTGAAATCTACTGATGAAAAATGCCATATAAACGAGCTGGGCATTATTAATACCCTGTAACGACTTACACACACATTCAGGGTCTAATGACACTAAAAACAGCCCCATTGAGATTAGCCGGGTCCTGGACTATGAGGCTGGCTAAGCACCAGGAGGAAACAGGTCTGTGTCACATGAGGCTCTGATCCCTGACTGGGGCTTCTAGGGGCTACTGCGATTTGAGTTAGAGTCATCATAAACAAAGGAAATCTATTTCAACTAGAGGTGGGTCCTCAAGCCCCATAATCCACACTAGTCCAGAGCCAAGCTTTGGTGGCCAAATCCAGCCCTGCATCCAGGGAAGCCAAAAGCTGGGGGTTCACAAGCTGACTAAACTCAGGTGTCTTCAGATTCAGACCATTGCGGAAATCAAAGGCAGAAGATGGGTTCAGACCTGGGCCAGTCTCCAGTTACATCCGTGTGCACAGTTAGAAACATTGCGGGCGGTGCCTCTCAGACTTCTTAACAAGCTCTTCCGCAGAGCGCTGGCTGAGAAATACTTGGCATAGGATAAAAGATACAGGACAGGGAGTAGCAACCTTAGCTGGTTTCTTATTAGCTTTGAACTTATTCCTCTTTCCTCCCCAGTCATCTATCTTGAACCAAGCCTCAGCATTAGTGTAAAGCTTGGACTCCCTTAGGAAATACGAGAGGTTTTTGAAGGGGTGACTCTACCTATTGATGTTCAGAGGACTCAACATGCCTGCACCAGGGTGAGCTGAACCCACCTTGAATCCCACGGATATGAACATACCGAGGTCCCCCCTCCCTGCCCCCAGAAGTACCTGCTCTGGTTACATGGAGAATAGAACCCAGATACCTGCTAAGACTGGTGAAGGAGAGCGTGGCTTTTACCTGGTTATGTCTGCGTGAGCCGCCAGAACAGCTTGATATTTTTGTAAGCAGTCATCCTGGAAAACTGACAGGACCTTTTTGGCCAAATGCCCTAAATTCAACCTGAAAACATTGGTGCGGGGGAGAAAGAGGATAAGCGTTATTGCCTTAAACGCGTGGGATTCGATACCATCATTCCAGCGATCCAAGGGCTGAGGTCATCTCCCGAAAGGAAAGGTGAAAGAGCGCTGCACTTCCTGAAGGGATGGCAAATTCTGCTGCAGTGTATACAATGAACAAGTCCCAGGAACATTCTTGTAGCATGCTCTTTAGTGGGAAACTTCCCAAGAGGACCTAAAAGATTTAGGAGCACAAGCCTATGGACAGCTAGTAGCACCTACACTCCCAAATCCCTCACATGCTTCTGAAAAACTCCATCTTAAAGTTTAAGGAGAACGTCCACAGTTACGTTAGATCAGATAAAAACGGGGGGGGACGGGGGGACGGGACAGTATCAGCGCTCTCGTGCCTGGTGAGCGCTGAGGTATGTGATTAACCTTTTACCTGTGCCTAAGTCCCACCGGCTTCAACTGAGTTTGGGGGAGATTTTTTAAAGCCCAAGGGCCATTTAGGCACCTAATTCCCACTGAAAGTTAAGCATGTGCTTAATTGCTTTCCTGAATAGAGGTCTTCATACATAAGCCAGCCACTAATGGCTGGTGGGCAGTAACCTCTGGCAGGTTGATTCAGCTTTACCCATGATATTATTTTAATTTGTATTGTGATAGCCCCTCAAGGTGTCGGTCAGGGATCGGATCCTTTTGCACTAGGCATTTTATACATATAATGAAAAAGACCAGTCTCTGCCCCAAAGACCTTACAGGCCAAGTACATTTACACTATGGGGTTTCTCACACTGTCTTCTGAAGCAGTTTATAGCTTGGCTAAGATCAGAGGGCGTGGATCAATAAACTGATTGACAAAGAAGGCATTTACAGGCCGACATTCTTCGCATTAATCATCTGAGAATGTTTTATGTCTCCTCAAAAGACAACCAGAAATGCCTGACACCAAGCAGCCTTATTAACCGTGGCCAGGCGGTGAAGACTTAGACAATAGATCCTTTACTTACTTATCCAGCTTGTGTATTTGTTCCTCATTATAGGCCAGCCCTAGAAAAGAGAGACTTCGTTACTTACTGGCCACGTGCCAGGAAAGAAAACTGGGCCCTTCCACATCCATCCAGACTAATACATACATGCCCACAGCCATTACTCCTCAGGAAAAGAATTCCAGCTCCAATTTCCAAACACAGTTCTAGGAAATGCCTAACTCACCCACTTCAGCTACTTACGCAGACTCATCCTGGCCTTCTTGAATTGCTTGTAGATGAGTTGCATCTTCTCGAGGCAGCATTCCATCTGCCGGATGCTGTGGAACCACGACATGAGATTCATTTTCTGTCCACCCAAACGTTCAATTCAACTTCACTTCAGATGAGGAGCTGGGTCCGCACCACCCCACTTCCCTAGAAGCCACATAGAGCATCAAGAAATCCCTTACCCTTGGAAGGCCGGGTGCCCTGGTGAATACAGCACACCTAGATTCTATTCCCAATTCTGCCACTGGCCTGCGGGGCGACCCTGGGCACTTTACCTGTCTGTGGCTCAGTTTTTCCATCTGTAAAATGGGGATAGTTATACTAATCCGCTTTATAAGCCCCTTTGAGATTGCCTAATGAAAAGTTCTATACAAAAGCTAGGTATTTATTAATGAAATCCAGGTAGCTAGGACCAACCCTTAGGCGTTCACTTGTCTCCTCACACAGAAAGCCACCAACTCTCTCCTCACTATGACTGCTACTGACACTTACTTAGCTTCCACAACTGGGCATCTCACCAGGCTTCAGCTGAGACTTTAAATGCACACCCGTTGTCGGGGCCGGTGGGGACAGAGCCCACACTGTTGCGAGCCATTTTCCAAGCAGGACGGCAGCGCAGGTCCTGCCCAAAGAGACTTCCCAGTGGTGATGACGGCAAGATTCTTCTCCCCCAAACCCAGCTTGCATTATCCTCAGTATTGTGGTGCTGGGACAGAGAGGGACACAGGTCCATCTCCCTGCCCCGAGCAGTTGGCGCTGTTCCCCTTCTCCCCCAGGCTTGGGGAGAACAGGGGCGGCCGGTGCACTGATAGCTCCCCTCCTGATTCAGCCTATTTTACCGCCTGCGTGCGGCACCTCTTGCTTGGGCCTGCAGCAGGCTGCCAGCTCCCTGGGCACTATTCATCCGTCCACCCTCCGGGCACTCAAATGAAAACAAGAGACCTGGCTGGGGCCGCACCGCCTCTGGGCGTGCACGGGGAGGCACGGGCCCTTAATCGCTCTTGTCGACCTTGCGCTGACAAGAAAACCTCAAACTGAGTCTAAGAGGTGGGTGTATTTACGAGCTCGTGTCCGAGACCACCTCCTAATAGTCCAAACTCCCTGGAGACTTCCTCTGCCAGACTCACCTCCACCTACACTGCCTCTCGAGCCTCCATTTAACCTCCTCTTCTGCTTCACATTTGGCCCTTGCCTCTTCCTCCCCCAGCACCTCCTTCATCCTCTACGGCTGTCGATTCATTTGTGTTGCTCTATTTGCCCAGCAACCTCCCCCACCTCCTTCCAAATGGGAATTTGTCCTCCAAACTTCTCCTCCTTGCACTAGCTTATCATGGACATTCCCCCATCATGGATATTGTGACGCTTTCCATGGTGGACATTCTAGAAATAAGCTGCCTTCTAAATATAGCATATTTTAAACAGCCATGACCTGGAAACACAGACTTCGGAGTGCAATCTCCTTCTGGAGAAAGCTCAGGGTTTGGCTTTGTTAAAACCACGTCACAGTCACCAGTACTCTAATCCAGGAAACCGGCTGCTTCAGTACAAGCGTTAGATAAGAGCGAAAAGAAGCACCCAGGAGATCAAATGCCACCAGACACTGTGGTACTTAATCGTACACACACACATCCTCTACCAGTTTAGATACATCCATCCCCTGGAAGATGGGACCGAATTGTTCTCAAAGCAGAAAGTGAAACAAGCTCCAAATAAGCAGCCTGGAATGAAATCCCACTCGAAGAATCACAGCTGGCATTGCTAAGCCAATGTGCATGCACCAGGAACGCTACCAGACGTTCTAGGCAGCGTGGGCCAATGGGTATGGACCAGACCTGCGAGTTGACAGTCAGTATCAAAGGGGACAACAATGGTCATTGAATTTAACTCCCTGCCAAGATGCAGGGTATGTTTTGTTGTGTGTGACGGTCCTGGGTTCTTAGCCGTGTTCCACAGACTCCCTTTCCGTTTTGTGAAAAACGGAGGAAAACCGCTGAGTGACTTGGCGCCGATTTTTCAACCTTTCCCCATTGGTTCTGACAGTGTGACCTTTAGAAAGTGCTTTGAGCTGTACGGCTACAAGACATCACGTTCTGTCCAAGGCGCTATAACGGCACAGCTATTCAGATTGTTTTATATTCGAGTGCAAAACACGTCGAACAACGGGCTCGTACCGGAACAACATATACCATTAACGGTGTGTACACAAATGTTGGTCGTGTACTCTAATAGTCTGTGTGTAGAGGTGTATAAAGAGGTGTGGGCAGTCGCATGCACTCAGTTGCATATGAAAGCAATAATGTTCTCAGTACTGAAACAAATGCTTATTCCACAAACCTTCTGTTTTCCTGTGCCTGTTTCCTGTGCTTTACCACCTCAGACAAAATAGAGTTCAGTGTCCCTTGATGTTCAGAGATGCTGTGGGAACATCTGGAGAGGTCTTCAGTGACCTAAAGAAAAAGTTCAGATCAGGTCCCTCTATTAATCAGAGAAGTTCTCCATGGGCTTCTCCGCTTGGCCCAGCCAGGACCCGTAGCTGGAGCTACACACACAAACTTACAGTCTGCAGCCTGGATTTCACCTCCGCCAGATCCTTCTCCTCTGGAATCCTGTTGCCTCCAGAAACAGAGTCATACCTGTCAGACAGAAATCCAAGCTTATTAAACCAGGGGCTGGATTTCCTGCTCTGGGCAAGGGGGCAGAGATTACCTAGGCAAATGAAAGTCATCTTCCTAGGCTGGGAGTTTCAAAGGCATCCAAGAGATTCCGATACCCAACTCCCACTGACGTGAATGGGAATCGCATATCTAGATACCCCAGGCAGCTTTCTCAGGAATAAAAATAACCCATTCCCAACCCCAAATAAACCATTTCCCACTAGAAATGGTGGAACAAATCAAGATGTATGATCTAAATGACTGAGGCTGGATTCAGATTTCACTGGAGCAGCACTAACAGCAGTGATGTATTTAGCAGGATTGTCTGATATTTCCCTTTAATTTGCTCTCTGATGCAAGCTCCACTAATGGAGCCTCTTGAATGGTAATAAAAGGAACATCAACAGGAGGCGTGTGGTCAGGCTGTGGAAATGCACTGAAATGGGTTGGAATCCTAGAGACTAGAGAAAGCAGTACATTAAATCACCTAGTCCATCCTCCATGGCCAATGCAGGATTCTTCCTTACAGTAGATTCTCCAGAGTTTGCTCCATTCTTGTTCCCATTCCCTTGGGGAAACCATGTCTCAGTCTGACATACTTCCCCTTAGGGTTTACATTAATGCTGTGTAAGCCACTCTTCACATGATTTCAATTTTACTGAGCAACTCGGCTCTCTTTTTCCATTTCCATTAAGCTGAAGATGACAGCACTAATGTCTTTTTGAATTTACACTGTGATTTCATCTCTGTGGCTTATAGAGGTTTGCTGTACCCTGTAATATTCCATCTGAAAAAAAACCCAGACAGCAGCCAGACCAACAGGGTCTAAAATCTAGGTTCTTATGAAACGGGAGGCTGATCATCCAAGGGGAAGGGAGGAGGGGAGAAAAGGCGGGTGGTAACCATTCAGCAGGAATATAACACTCTCCAGCAACTCAGTTTAGTCATGGATCTCTTTCTCAACTACCACAATCTTCTGGTGCATCATACCTACATATGCCCAACAACGGCTCCTGGCAAGTTCCTCCTGCACACAGAGCATGGGCTTGGTGAGGTTTCAATAATCAATATAACATCAAGGTCCTACAAAGCAATTTGTAATCAATAGATCTCAAAGTGCTTTTCAATGAAGGTCAGTGTCATTAGTTACTTTTCGCAGATCGGGAAACTGAGGCACAGACAGAGTGATTTGCCCAAGGTTACCCAGGGGCAGGAATAACAGCTGGGTCTCCTGAGTCCCAGCTCAGTGCTCCATCCAGCAGGCTGTACTGCCGAGCAGTGCCTTGTGTGGTAAGTTAGATCCAGCTCCTAGTAGACTGGCGTCAGCTCACCAGAACTGCCACCAGTGAACGGAGACCTCGGCACACAGAACAAGGGCTCAAAGGGCCCTGGAGACAGAACGAGAAGGTGGTTTAGATGTTTGCAGTACAGGGGCGTTGGCAGGGAGGTAACAGTGGGCTACTTGCTGTCCATGCTGTGACTAATCTCAGCCTTCTTGGCTGTCAGTGGGGTTCTCCGCCTGCTCTCTCCCGTTGGATTCCTTGTTCACATCTCCTGATCTCGATCCTCTGCCCTTGTTTTCGATTCTTTGTCTCCTGCAGTCGGCTAAGTCCCAGGTTCTGGGGCTGTGCCCTCATGTGTTGTTGTTACCCCGGTGAGCCCTGCTCACCATCCCCGGATTTAAAGAGGCAGCATCATATTCACCCTAGAGAAGTTAACAGAGCTCTCCCTATTTTCCTGACACAGCTGAGAGCAGCAGATTCCGCAGCACAGCGGCAGGAAGCCTACATCTTCCCACATCCGAGGAGAACATGCCCTTGGGTTTATCTTAACCAAAGGCCCCCTAACTGATGGCCCATTCCAGTAGGTGCGGGGAGGCACAAAAGTAGGTTTTTCCAAAGTACCAGCATCCCCGAAAGTTTTCAGCTAGACGTGTGCTCCTGAGTCTCACAGGAGCTTTTTCCATTTCCCCTCTTAATCTCTACTCTCCTGAGAGCTGCAATAGCCTCTCTTCAAGTGCAAAGGACAGGAGCCTACACCTGTGCCCATGAGAAGCAGAGGTGTGAGAGTTTTGCCCCCAGGCCAGCCCACGTGCGGGTCAGTGCCAGGGACCGCAGGTGCACAGCCACAGAGCGTCCTGCGCCGGCACCTGCATTACACCTTGTGGCAGAATCGACAAAGAAAAGCGACACTTACAGCACAAAGATCTTCCCCTCGGTGTGCTGCAGGCAGGTCAACATTGAAACAGCCGCTTCCCTTCTCTCCAGAACGCGGGAGCACTCAGCTTTCAGGTTCTTACTGCAAAGAGACGGGTTTTGTCTGCAATCAGCCAGCGCCCCTCGCCCTCCACATGGAGCCAAGGGGTGTAATGCAGCTCAGCACCCTTCCAACCACACCTGCCCCCACCCCACGCCCGGCCTTGTGCTTCAGGGTTTGCTTGTATCTCTGAAGGGAATAATCTGTGAATAAAAACACAAGTCTGTCATTTAACTCACCTGATCTCGGGGGCCCTCATCATGAGAGAGAGTTCTTCCGCCAACAGCTCATAGTCTAAACAGGCAAGACATTGTACTGTGCACATTGACTCTGCTCTGTTCAGCCTCACCCTCTTCCTGAACCAGCCCACGAGTGTCAGACTGTGACTAGTGCACAGCCACTGGAACACACCGTCTGAATAAAGCTGCTAGAGGCCCTCGGGTGTATCTGTAATACTCACACTCACACACCCTTCTGTAGTTGCGAAGCAGAGGAAATTTCCCCAGTTGTTTTATTTGTTACATCTAACATTACACACACACGCACTCTAGAGTATTGGTCCAAACCAATGCAGCATACATAGTGACACTACAACAGGGGTGGACAAAATTGGCTCACAGCTAGGCGCCAGCAATTTTACTTTTGGTCACCAGAGGATGTGCCTCCATTACATTTCTGCAATGGAGCTAGGAGATAGGTTGCTAAAACTGATTGCTACGGCGACTAGAAACATTATTTGTCAAGGCCCGCACTACAAGGCTTGGAGCACCGCTGTAGAATACTATTGGATTGTCTGTGTAAGTGATCTGGTTCTCAAAACACAAGTTATTTCTATCTGCTACACAGAGAGAAAAGAAATCAAACCACTCCCACTGTTCTTTCCACAGCACCCCCGGATACAGTGACCATCAGGCCGTCATGTACTTACGTCACCCAGTAAAGACCTCTCAGAATAAACTCTTGAGATTTCAGAAGTGACCGAGATATCCTCAGTGTCTGGTGAACGGCACTTAGGACAGCCTAGAAAATAAAAGGGCCCCATCAATGAGCGCTCCTGCATGTGAGTGTGATTTCCAAAGCCGATTTCACTCCTGAGCTGAAATCCGAAACGTACCTTTGCCGTGCTACAGTCAGCTAGGACGTCAACCTTTGGGACAAACTTTGGAAACTCGAGTGCCGCTGTAAACAAGACAGACATGGTTTAGATCCCTTTATGGCTTTATTTCCCATATTACCCAACATATTCATGGATGGACCTCTGTGCTTAGGATCAGTCATGTTTCCCTTTTTAACAGAGGTCTCCTGCAGCTGTATTTCAGTGCATCAACATTGCCATCTAGTGCCCTACAGCATAACATTTTCTAAATCTCCTAAGTGACTCAGAAGCTTAGTCCCACTTTCAAAAATGACTTAGGCTTCTAAATCACATAGAAGACATTTAAAACTTTATCCTACGTCTTGGAAACTGTACTGTCAACGTCTGTGTATAAAACCTGAATAGGATTTTAACTGGTTGCCACTCTAAACAAAAGTTCTATTGTACAGACATCAAACCAGAAGGCATCCTTCCCCGGAGGCTTTTTAGGCACCTCTCTGTCTAATCTAATGAGAAGAGTAGTGAGCTTTAATTAATCCTCTTCACACCTTTAAGAAAAGGCTAGAAAAATACCTTCCCCATTTTACAGATAGAGAATAAGAGGCAGAGCAGTTTCACTCAAGCCCATAGTGGGTCTGCGTCAGAGAGCGGATTAGAAGCCAGGAATTCCTCACTCCTCATCCTGCACCCAGATCATTAGCCCACATCTCTGGGTTCAGCAGGGTAGTGCAGATCTGAGCTGACAATAACACCTGTTATAATAACAATAAGTCAGAGCCAGATCCTGGCCCTATTGTGCTAGGCACTCTTAATGGGCATCGTAGGAGATGGTTCGACCCTAATAAGTAATCAAAACAGACAAGACAGCCGATGGGGAAAAGATATTATTTATTATTCCCATTTTACAGATTGAAGATTGAAGCAGAGATTAAATGACTTCCCCATGAGCACACAGGAAATCTGCATCCAGGATGGAAAAACAAACCCAATCCAGCTTCGTCCAATGCTTTCACCACAAGACCATTCCCATCTCTCTATTGAGCTTCACCCTAATCATTTACAGCTCCGCAGCGAGCACCCAGATGAAATGACCAAGAGCCCTGTATCAGGGGGACATGGTAAGCGGGACAGTGTGCACACACGTGGCAGAAATGAAAGCCACTAGAAGAACGCAGATGACTGGATGGGGAGCAGAAGGGGCTTTTTGACAAGGTAGACATACTCACGGTCCCTGAACCTCACTCCCACGGGCTGCTCCAGTTCAGTGCTCAGCAAGGTGAGAGGGCTATTTTCTGTGGTTCCAGAGAAATGGTGAGCTTGTAGGTTGGGCTCCAACTGATACGGGTGACCTTCAAAAAAATATTCTTGATGGTGAGGGGCTATATCTGTCTGTGTGAAGACAGCTTCCAAAAATACGGAGGTACTGCAACAAAACCAAACAAAGGAAGGGAAGGAGAACATGAGGCCCAAGATTAATTCAGACAACGGTTTATGGGTGCGCTACTATTCCACCACCCAAACCCCACTCTTTAGTTGGTCGTTCATGAGATCCAGCAGCAGCTTTCTGGAAGCACATTTGCTCACACGGCTATGTGAATCCCCATCGCTTTCACTTCAAAGCTGCATCAGCCTCACAGTGAAGTCAATTGGAGACTTGCTTTGGCATCATGCGGTTTTGGAGTGTGCCCAATAGGAGCTAGATGCATTGAGGAATCACTTCGCTCCAATGAACTTCTGTGGAGTGGAGTGCAGGCATAAGTAAGCAACCCCTTCCAGCTAGTGCAGTTCCCTGGGAAAACTCAGCTCAGCTTCAGCCTGAACATGCTGCTTTTCCCACCAATTTTTCCAACTGGTTTCACTGAGAAGTGCCTCTCCCAGGTTCACACAGTAAGCCTGTAGTGAAAATTTTGCCTGTGACTCTCCTGGATTTGCCATAAACCAGGCATTCCCTGCCTGGATTAGGCCACACTTACGTGTTGTAGGAGTGGATGTAGACACGGTGCAGAGCAGCTTGCTGCAAAGAGAAGACATGGACCACTATCCTGTGCAGGATATCACTGGTTTCAGCAAAAAACTGATCAAAGCCCCAGCATTTTTCCTGATCGACTTCCAGGATGTTAGCCAGGATGGGATCGAGTTGGCTCTTCAGCCCCCTGAAGTGAGGAAAAAGAAATCAAGACTGCGTTATTTTTATTTAGAGTCAGGGAACCTGGGTCCTAGTCCCACCTTCGCCACTGACCTCTGGGACACCTAGGGCAAGTAAATGGAGACAATGTGAGGCCTTTTGTGAAGGGACCTGAAATCTCTAAGACGCACACTTCCCAGGTTAAGCACCCATGCACTAAATGATCCTGATCCAACTCCCTTTGCCATCTTCCCATCAATTTCAAAAAGAGCTGAACCGGGGGAGTATAAGGTCTACGTATCATCAGACTGTATGCCACTCACTCCCCGCTGCATGGCATGGACAAAAAGCTTCCCTGCTGAGCTCTCAGGAACACGTGGCTTGTGCTTTGTCATCATTAAGGATTCGTTCAGCATTCCTTGACACAGCCCCATACAATATTCATTCCGCATCCACGGGCTTGTCACATGCTTTTTGCCAGCTGCTCTGTTACAATTTAGCCCTCTCAAATGAATCAAACTCAGGACCCAGAGAGCTGGTTTTCCCAATCTTCATTTCCCTGGGGATGTAACAGAGAATAAACAGACGGGCTCACAGGCTGTCAGGCAGGAAGAGACAGACTGAATATAAAACTCTTTGGAACCCTGGAAGCCTCATTTTATATAACAGGAAAGGGGCAGGAAGGAAGGACTGTGCCGGAGGAGTGAGATGACAGTTTAAGAAATGAATGAATTTTCTTTTAAGGTCAATTGGCAGCTGGTGAAAGGTGCTGGGCTGACAGCCCTAGACTGAAATCCTCTCTCATCCACACGAGAGGGATGGCATGGAACGTGGCAAGCTAAGAGCATAGCTGCTCGAGAACATTTTGATGAATCGTTTTTTTTGCCCATTTGTTCACGTTCAAGCTATCTGCGAAAAGGGTCAGTTTAGCTCAATCTCCCAACTCAAAAAGTTATCGGATTCTTTTTTCCAAAGAATTGTTGAAACACCCCATTTTGACATTTCTCAAGTGAAAGGGTTTGTTCGTTCAAATTGAAATGACTTGTCCAAAGTTTTAGTTTAAACTAAAAAGCGTTTAAGGAAAAAAGCTGAAATCAGAACAGAATGTTTCGATTGACCCAAACGGAACATTTTTTAAAACACGTTTTTGATTCATGTCAATTTTCTAGATTTCAACTCTTGTTCTCGATGTAGGATGGGAAAAATTGGAAAATTTTCACAGGATGGGAAAACCATTTCTCACGTAGCTCTAGTGAAGTGTTCACCGTGCCCCATCAAAAAGTTCCAACCCTGATCTGGTTGCACAGAGAACACCATGATGGGCACACTACAAGAACCTTAATAAAAGAGAACTAGAAGGAACAGGGATGACTTTTATGATACCGGTGTGTTTTACAATGTAGACGCTTACTCACAGGAAACTGGCTTAATTCCATGGATGTGTATTTTACAGGAACCACCATAAAGTGTCAACAGAATTGTGTCTTTAATTTTCATCAGCTGTTTGCTGCATATGTCCAAGTGCCTTAGCACAAGCTCCAGTTTCTGATGTTTCCAGGTAACTACATGAAGAAACCCACTCACTATATAAAAGAAGTAGATCTGGAATTGTGTGACCTGATCATTTCTTTTCCTCCCAAGAGCCATGCTTTGCGTAGGCATGGCACGAAGAGAAGAGGAAGCAGAGGGGAAGTTTGTAAGTTATCATCACCTCAAAGCGTGTTAGTCTAAGCTTAAGTTACAGCAAGGGAGGTTTCGGTTGGACATTAGGAAAAAACTCCTCACTGCCAGGGTGATTAACCACTGGAATACGTTGCCTCGGCAGGTTGTGGAATCTCCATCATTGGAGGTTTCTAAGAGCAGATCAGACAAACACCTGTCAGGGATGGTTTAAGAGGGGACTTGGTCCTGCTGTGAGTGCAGGACTGGATTTGATGACCTCTCACGGTCCGTCCAGTTTCTGTGATTCTGTAAGAGAAAGGACACTGGGACAGAGGCTGCCAAGTACTAGAACGACTGTTCCAAAGAGGACCGGACCAGTCAGTATGCTTTTTCTATTGCCCAGCCATAAATGCACTTTGTCCTGACACCTACAAACATGAGTGATCATTGTCAGAGGGGCAGCCGCATTAGTCTGTGTACAGCAAAAACAACAAGTGTCCTGTGGCACCTGAAAGACTAACAAATTTCTTCAGGCATAAGTTTTCTGACAAGTGGGTTGGATCCCACGAAAGCTTAGGCCCGAACAAATCTGTTAGTCTTTAAGGTGCCATAGGACTCTCATTGTTTTTACAAACATGAGTGAATTCAAACTCCTTTGTGTAGTAGGGGAGTGTAATTATTTACATCCTGCACATGGGAAAACAGAGGCACAGAGAGAAGGGAAAACGACAAAAACCTCAATTTTTCTAATTACCGGCCTGTGCTAACGCAAAAGCACTGGATAGTGTGTATTTTACCATACACAACCCAGAGACACAGGAAGAGGGAATAGATAGAAGGTGGGGTGCTCATTGACAAGGTAAAAAACCACTCTGGTTGTGGCTTTAAGATTAACCATTTGGATCTTGGAGAAAAGGAGAGGGTGGAAATTTCAGGATCACTTCGAAAGAGAGAACACCTTACAGGAAATATTAACCTAAAGTCACACACTGTAGCACAGCCAGCACATTAACATGCCTTTGCGACATCACCCAGAGTCACTTGTTAAAATACTAAGATGCTTCCATAAGATATCCTCGCAGACTGGCTACAGCGATCCCAGTGACAATTCAATAGGGCGGCTATGTTCAAGAAGGGCTCCTGGCGCAATTCCTACCTAAATTCTGATTTTCAGTACCAAAGCTATCGTATTTCAAAAGGATGATTATGGACATTCTCAATAGCAGGAGATTTTAGAATGAACCAAAATCCTCTTGGTCGCTTGAAATGAGAGGGCAAATTCTCTCACTGCAGACGGGATAAACACGAACGACTTGGAAGCATTGTATTTAAGCGAAGCCCTTTATACCATTCCAGCCCTAACGTATAATGCACATATTAATAGGTACAACACACGAGACAGGCGTATAGCTACAGAAAACTATAATGAAGAGTCCAGAGATAGCAATGGGCTCTGCACCTTCACTGCGAGATTGCAATCCACGGCTTTAAGAGTTTTAATCACGCTCACCCTTATTTATTTCAACAGCAGCAATGTGCCCAGCTCTTCCTGGAAGGTGGTGCATCCAGGAGGGTCTCTGGCAGCTGCAATTGAACACACCTCTGGATCTAAAAGTAAAAGTCTCTGCTGTCCGAGCTAAATGCCCCACTCAGTTGGGGTGCATGGAAAAAGCCAGCAGATGGAATGCGTCGGCTTTTACAGCACAGGTATTCAATGCCAGATCCCATTGAAATGAATGGGAACCAAGGGTCTATGTCTCCCTAGTCATCTTTGAAAAAAATACCACTTCTACAGAGAGTTATTAGTCTTATTACAGATTCACTTAGTGCAGGCGCTACAGGAGGAGGAAATCTAAGGGAGGGGTGTTTGCACAGCATGCTGAGGGCAGACCAGAGTCCCTATGCTCTTTTCCAACCCGAAGCAGCACGTCTGTCCATGCAACTCACTGACTGGTGGATGTTCTATGATAAAATCAGGCAGACAGGGAAGCAGGGTAACCCCAGGCCCTCCAAGACTCACACAGACAGCCGGCAGGTGATGGGCAATTCGTAGCTCCACTCAATGGGCCCGTTCTCCTGCCTCTGGACACCGGCGATAGCTCCAGCAGGTTTCTCGGTCGTTATTTTATACCTGTGGAAAGAAAGAAGTTCTATTGTGCCAGAACTGGACAACTGGCCTTCCCCGTCACACATTCCAGTCACTGAGCTTGCAAATTTCTTGCCAAGTGCGTAGGGGGCAGAGAGAGGGAGTTAAATGGATCAGCTAAGGAGAAAACCTGTCTCCACCTTCCCATATGATCAGGGAGGAGTTTCAACTGAGGAGCAAAATTTACAGACAACGAGAGGTGCCTGCATCATGCATGGAAAGCCAGACAAATTGGCGCAAGCACAGCAACACGCTAAGCAAGCCAGACAATTGCACATGCAGCCACGTAATCCACGCCTATTTGGATTGGTTTACACCTGCGTGTTCACAGACAACCTAAGCATCTGTTTTGTGACGCTGTGATCCTGAACAACCAAACCACAAAAAACCCCAAGTACGAAGGTATGAAAAGAAAAATCACAAACTTGTTTCCCTCACCCCTTGGGGGCAAAGCTGAGTCAAGCCAGATGCTTTCCAGTCTTTCAGCCGTTAAGCCACAAAAACCACAGAAACATCTAACAGGAAAAAGGCAGCATAGAAAGAGACATGGACAGCCAACTGCAGCTCTGCCCTCTTCCTCCCTAAATGTTCACGCTAGGCAGAACCTTGTTAATGCCAAGGCACTCCTCGCGTCCTGAGCTACAGAGAAATTGGCCAGCTTGGTTTCCAGGTGGGCTTTGCTGTTGGACAGCACAATCCTGTAGGGATAACCGCAGGCCAGTCTACAGCAGAGACCGCATTGGTGACTTGCCATGACAGGGCAAGTCCCGTTCCCACTGTCTTATTCTATCTTATTCCAAGAGGCCTTTCCTAAGAATGCTGTGGAGCAGGGCATGCTGGGAAATGCAGATGAAACCAGCCCCGGCTACGTTTCCAGCACATCTAAGGTACCCAGGACAATCTGCGTCATAGCATCAGCAGCAAACGAAGGTGCACAAACACAAATGGGCCTCGTCAATTCCTCATTCATACAAAGAGCACGAGGTGTCTTCAGCCAAAATGGGTCTTCAGCAGGGGACTAGGACTGAAGCCAGAAATAAGAGAAAAGGATTCACCGCAAGGCCTGGGAGGCACTGGAGATCTGAAGAGGGAGCACCACGGGCATAGAAAGTGGTATTGAAGGTGTGATTAAATGCCAGCGCATACCTTGTCCACCCTTCACTGATCACCATAGCATGTCACTTGAGGACACAATTGAATTCACCCAACTCCCTCAAGACCAACAGACCAAAGACCAAGACAATTTGAACACCGCACTCCTGTCAACGGCACTACCTACATAATTTCTTTGTTCCTGCGAGGTCCACCGAAGGGGAGAAATGGGAGGCTGCCCGTAGCAGCGTGGTAAAAGGTTACCCCAATGCTCCACAGATCTACAGTCACCCCATAAGCCTTTTGCTGGGGTTTCCTCAGAACCGCTCGCTCGTACATGTCCGGGTGCTAATGGGAGGAAGTGGAAGAAAAAGCACTGTGTATGAATCATCTTTATGTACAGCAGGTCCTGGAAGCCAAGATTTCCAAAGGGATGAGTGATTGAGGGTTCTTCCCTTTTTGGGTGTTCAACCCAAGACGCTTTTCAAGGGCCTTGATTTTCAGAAAATGTAGACACCCGTCCTCTGAAATCTTGACCCTTTTTAAGTTGGACTCCCCCAGAATGAAGGCATTCCAAATCCCCAGTCTTTTTGAAAAATCTTGGCCATAAAAAGTGAACTTCAAGCAACGGAATCTTTAGGGATTGAACTCTTAGAGGCAAAGAGGAGGTCCAGCCTCCTCAATGGACAGAGCAATGGATTGAAACTCTGGAGACCTGGATCCTAGGCCCAGTTCCATCACTGACCCCCTGGATGATCCTGGGCAAGTCATGTCCCTCTGACTCAGTTTCCCCACTGGTCAAGTGGGGGAATGATAGTGTGCTCCTTCGTAAAATGCTTTGCAATCTACTGATTAAGAGTGTTAGAGAAGAGTTAGGTATTATAATACACGAAGCACAGCACAGCCTTCATTCCAGACCTTTCATGGTCAGAAGACCAGCACTTCCTTCCTTAACAAGCAACTGGCTTTTCCCTTAACTTACAAGATACTCCTCTGTCCCATAGACGGACACGAACTTCTCGTCATCGTCCAGCTCTCGAGCGGCCCCAAAATCTGTGAGCTTATAGATGCTCTGTCCGTCTTCCCCCACCAGCCGCATGATGTTTCCTGGTTTGATGTCTCTATGGACGATGCTGTTCTCCCGGAGATGGTTTATGCCGGCCACTATGAATACAATGGGGACAGTGAGACAGTGCTTCCAATGGCATCAGCTTCTCTGAGCTGCCTTTGCCAAAAGGGAGAGGAGCAAACGAGAGGCAGACGGGACTGGGTTTAGCTTTCAGAGCTAGTGCAACTAATGTAAAACTTGGTGAGGCAGGATAACAGTGGAGAAGATTAATTAGCACACAGCCCCATGCAGAGGCAAAGCACTATGGTCTCAGACGTGTGATAATGGGGGCACATCCAACCTTCCTGTCTGTCAGGAGTACTTTCTATTCAGCACAGCTATGTCTGCCAACTCCCTCAGCAGAACCTAAGTACCTCAACGGAGAGGCTCAGGGGCACATTCCTGACAGGCTCAAGGTAGGCTTCCTCCCGTGACCGAGGCACTGCACAACATAAATCACGCAGCCATAGGCTCCTGGAGAGCCCACCCATCCAGCTGCCACTCAGGATGGGCAAGAGGACACTGAGGGCTCAGCACTGGGATACGGAGACTTCCCCCTGCCACGTCACTAGTTCAATCCGAATCAGGTCAGCAGTGACTGACAGTTACTTCCATTTGGGGGCCTGAATTTGGCCGTCTCGTTTCTTATGGGCTCTATTGGTCACAGCTGGCCTCAGCAGAGGATTGAATGGACGGGGGGGCGACGGAGGCACCCTAAAAGCTGGCAGGGGGACAGCACAGCCCGTGTATTCAGCAGATGGAGGCCTTCACTCGCCAAACCACTTCCGCATTCACACTGCATTGGCAGGGGATCTCTAGGCCCCCCGAAAAGTTTTTTTTTCCCTGTCCCCTCCACATCGTCACACAACAGCAAAGCTACCGAGGAGCTGGGTGTGAGGACAGCTGGTATCGAATGCAAATCCCATGTCCCCGCTTGCTGTACCAAGCACAAGTTTATCCCCCTCTCTTGCCAGAGACATCCCAGCTGGTAGCTCGGAGACTTACCGACACACTGCAACACGATGAGAAATTCCGACTCAGACAAGCCGAAGGAATTTTCTGGATCTTCTAACACACTCAGCAAGCTCCCACGTGAGCAGTACTCCATCACCAACACCTTCTGCTTGCTGTTTCCCTGGGTCTGGAGGCAGAGGGGAGGGTCTGAGAAACCCTGAGACATGCATTACACGCTGCTGTGTTTCACCCCTGGCCCCGGCAATGGAAACGTAGTGAGCTTTCCTCGTTCAAGAGGCCAGCAGGAGAGGCAAGAGAACACTGGGTGGAAAACTAGCTCTGCTGCCTAGGATTAACACAATGCACCCCGCCCCAGAACTCGAAGGAAGTGCTAAGGACCCACTTGAGAGGGCTCACCCAGGAGACTTGGCTCGAGCCTGGAAACTGAGTGCTTGAACCGCTAGCCTGCCCTGATTGGAAACAGAGCATCAGGTTCTATTCCAAGCTGCATCGCGCAGCTGGCCTCCTGCACTGGTCACATCAGATCCATGGTCTGTCTGTCAGTTTCTCTGTGCATCAAGGGGGGATACTATCACCTAACCCACAGGGATGCTAGAGGATGTCATGAGCGAAGGTTTGTAAAGTGTGTTGAGTTGAACAGTAGGGAGGGCTGGGTGAGAACACAGAAGCCATAGGAAGATGTCATGGCTATTCTGCACGAGGAGCACATCCCGCAATGGTTGCTCTGGGGGTTTCCGTGGGGCAGGGCTCACATGCTGGTGGATTCTCTGTATTTAAAGCCTTTAAATCATGATCTGAGGACTTCAATAACTCAATCATAGGTTAGGGGTTTATTGCAGGAGCGGGTGGGTGAGGTTCTGTGGTCTGCATTGTGCAGGAGGTCAGACTAGATGATCATAGAGGTCCCTTCTGTGCGTAGCGTCTATAGCTGCATACGCCAAATCCCGCTCCATTACCACTAATCCAACCTTTCCCACTTCATAGCTAGTGACCGACTTACAGTCTCTTCCACTGCAAACAGTTTGATGATGTTCTTATGGTTTAGTTTCCTCAGCACCTCAAACTCTCTCATCTGCACCTCCACTGGTCTCATGTAGCTGGCATTATTAAAGACCTTCACAGCAACCACCTCCCCTGATTTCTGGACGAGAAGGAGAAAAGGAACAGGATGGATTCAGAAAGCAGGCAGAATCCTAACCTCCCTGGAGAACAGAGCAGACGACAGAGCACGCCCTGTTGAGTGGGTAAGGTTCTGCCCTAGAGGGAGAGTAAAAACGAAGCCCAAAGGCAGCTCAGATTGCTTGTGGGAGTGAAAGGATCAAGGAGCAGGTTCTCAAAGGCACAAAAGGCAGTGAGATGTCCCGTTACCAATTGAAAATCAAATTCCCTGTCTTGCAGCCTCAAAATCTCCCTTCCCTCAAGATCAACAGAAGCCCTGGGTTTAACACACACTCTGTTCATCGCCGCTGCTCCAGACTGCAGTACAGTAGCTGCTGACTTGGCCCCCTCCCTAGTTCTGTTCCCCAATTCATATGCAGCCAGGTGCCCTCATACAGTCCCTGTGCTACCCAGTGAGCTCACCTTTTGCTAACACAGGGCAGCTGGGAAAGCAAATAACCCTGACAACACTTTTGGGTTTTTTGCATGGATTCACCCATTCTGCACTGTACATGCAAATGTAGGCCAGTGATGCCTGAAGCTCTTAATTCGGTTCCCCTGAGGCACCGGGTGAAGGTGCTGTTCAGAACATGTTTATTTAGTTCTATAAAAGTCTCTTGCTAGACCAGAAACCATCACCCCAGCCTTTCCTCCAGGAAAGTTAGTGGTTTACATTATACATCATCCACTGAAGTCAATCTTCTTCCAAAGGCCTGCCCTGGACTGAGAGAGCTCGCTGAACACATCAAAGAGCAAAGAAACCGATCAGCAAGCCATCCAGCTTTAGTGGGTCAATATCACAGAACTCATGCACGACACCTGCCACTTATTATGGGTGGCTTCTTCGGAAATCTTCCACCCTCATGGAGCGTTTTCCCTCTGACATAGAAGGGGACCGCAGATAAGTCAAGGCATTTTGAAAAACTGAGCCCATCTCCTTAGTTTAAACCACCCCCTGAAACTACTAAATTACCCCGTGGCGGAAGTCTGCATCAGAACTGCCAGCAAGCTGTGAACCTCAGAGACGCGTGTGTGTGCTGCGATAGAAATTCCGGCTTCCCACGCCCAGGTGCTGTCCTCCCGCCCCTGACTCACCTTGCTGCGGGCTTTGTACACGCTGGCCGTTGCTCCCTGGCCCAGCACTTCGTCGGTGTTCCAGAGGTAGTTTGTTGTGCTCTGCATTTTCAGCAGGAAGTGGAACCCCTGAGTTGCGAGCCGGGGAAGAGGGAACAAGTCCTTGAGAGAAAAAAAAGCCACTTCCACATCCAGGCAGCCCCGACCGACAGTGCCCTCAGAGCAGCCCCAGTTTGTTCCAGAGGCCGCCTGCTGCTCACTTCTCAAGCCACCTTCCCTGCTCCACAACATGGGCAATAGGCCCAAGACACTGCCTGGACAAGGAGCTGAGCCGCCCCCACAGCTTGGAGCCTTCAGGTCAGGTGCGTCCCCAGAAGCAGGCGTCAGTAACGTGGCCAGACACACCTGACGGGTGGCCACGGAAGCAACACAAGATCTTCCAGCAGCAGCTTCTCTGAGGCCCAGTCTGCTGCCACTGGTGCTGAAGGAGACTCTCCCTCCAATGCCAGCCGGAGAGAGGAGAACTGGCACACGGGGGAGTTTGGCTTCTATCCAGCAGTGGACAGCGGTGCACAGACCGTACAAATCAGCCCAACATGGAACCCCCTGTCTCTAGGCAGCCTCATTATATACTGACCCTGCATACCACACCACACCCAGTCTCCTATCTGGACCCGTCTCCCACTCCTCTGCTTCGCGAAGCAAGAGCTTCTGTCTCCCTTAAAAGGCAGCCCCCAACCTCCCTCTGCCAGCAGCATGAAAGCAGAGTTCAGGAAGGATGGGAGAAGGTGGGGGTTGGGAAAGAGCTGCGACAGGTGCCGGGAAGGCCAGGTCAAGCAGGCACTCCGGCTGGTAACTGAACACGGACTGATGCAAGGAAAATGATAAGTGTGGAGAGCTGGAAGGTAAGAGAGGCACCTCCCATCTGCAAGAACAGAAACCTATAGGATTGCAAAACCAGTTCACAGGCTTCAGCCTCGGGTTAAAGAGGAAGCACTCAGCTTCCTGTCCAGAGCAAAAAAAATTCCCGAAGTTAGAACAGTCTCTGCTCAGCATTTACCTCACTTACCAGCAGCAGCATCTCGGTACAATAAATCTTCAGGCTCAGCTGGTTATTAGAAATGGGATTGTACCAAGCACCACACTGGGGCATCCTGGATTTGAGTGGTGTGGGAGATGGCACTTGGGCAGAGGGGAGGCTGGGGGACAGCTCAGCCTCCAAATTGGGATCCAGATCCAGGTTTTACACCTGAATTCTTCCCCACAAACAGCCCAGCTAAAAGTCTAGCCCTGAAACACTCCTGAATTTCAAACATCTGCGGTTCTGGCACCCGAGAGCGCCAATCTCTACTTGTTCTAGGGAAGCGTTCACACTCCTGGTGGCCTTTGATACAGTCCTCTCACACATTCTTTTCTCCATGGGACTCCATGCACACCGCACCCATTGCACGCGCAGGCACTATGTCCTGGTTATTTACCCAGCATCTCTCATGAACCTCTGAGGACCAGCTGTGTTCCCAGTTTCACAAGACAGCTAGCCGCCCTTAGCTCACCACCCAGAGAAGAAAATGAGGAAACATCTAAACCAATGCCACAATGTTCTCATGGCATATGTTGCTCAAAAGAGCCAACGAGCCTGCTGATGATTTTGTCCAGATTCACATGGTCTAGCAGGTCATCCCAGATGATTTAAAAGCCAAGACTTTTCACCCCGAAAGAGAGCACTGCTCTGTTCCAAGGTGGGGACAACATCCCACACCCCCTCTTTCACACCACTCCCATGCTTCATTTCGCAGCTGTCATTGGCACATCCATCTTTGTCCCACTGTCCTGCCTGCACACTCCCCTCATGTGCATGAGGAGAACAATGCATTTAAGTGGTGGTGTTGCAATAAAACCGCATGCTACAGAAATGCATTGTGACTGCAATGTGGGTTGCACGCCAGGGGATCCATAAACCACCATGAGCACAATGCAGTACAATGAAACCGACCGAGACTCCAGGAACATTTCTTAGCACTTACCTGACTCTTTAGAGCAGCAAACCGTGACAGGAAATACCCACTCACCTGACGCCAGCAGCTGGCCTAAGCGTGAAGCACTGCCTGAAAATCCTTAAGTGCACAGACTGGGAGCCATGGCGTGTGGAAAGTTCTCACCTGAACGCAGCCACAGGGACCCCATACAGGCTGCAACAGAACAAAGTTCAGCTTCTTTTAGCTCAGACTTCCTGCTTTCTTTTTCTCTTAAAGGGACACTGCCCAGTTTCCCCCTTGTATCCTGAATACAGTGCAAGCATCCACACAGTAGCTCCTTTTCACTGAGCTGTTGCAGAAGATGAACACAAAGCATTGTTACCTGCTTGGACAGCCATGCGGTAAAATGGAGCAAATCCTCACCTGCACTGATCAACCCATCCAACCCCCCGAACTGAAGGTGACATCCAGACCAGGGCAGCCTTCTCACCGTGTGTCTCCTAAACACACAAAATTGTCACGGAACATTTCACCAGCTTCTCCTCGTTGCCCTAACAACTCATGAAAATCCCAGCCGAATCAATAGGAAAATCGTAAAACACAACCCCCACCCTAATGGTATTTCTGCCTGTAAAAAACATCAAGTAGCCCTGTTGAACCCACTCACTCACTCTCACACACACACACCATTAGCTCCGTGCACAGGAGCTCAGCAGATCTGAGTTCACTTCCAAGCTGGTTAAAGTCATATAGAGAACGTCTCACTTTAGCGTGTCTATGCTTCAGGGTCCTGACTGCACACTGGCCATAATCTTTCCTTCCTCCACCTTCTCTATTTCACTTGTAACCCCGTTAGGCATCGAGGGTCTCACTGTGTATGTGTACTGCACCCAGCACAAGGGGGATCTCTGGATGATGCTGGGATATAAGACCAGCACAAAGTACCCATGATGTCACCATCCAACTCTCAACAAGAAATCGTAAACATGCTTTAAGCCAAACCCCTACCCTGAAGAACACTGTCCTGTCAGTTCCTAGAGCTAAACAATTATCGGGGAGGCTCTGTATTCACCCCACTGCAAACCAGAGTTTAGTTTACCCACTCAGTGACAGCACTTACTACAGATCTGCAGGTCCTACCACGCTCAGCTAAATCCCCCAAGCCGATTCTGAAAGCCAGCTGTAAATTCACTCCATGTTATCAATCAAATGAGTCAAAGCTCTGGGGCTGTGTACACGGCTGAAGTCTTGGGTTGACTATCCCTGAAGAAAAGTTTGCTGTTTGTTTCTGCTCTCCTGGCTTTGCACAGAGAGCGTACAAGTGAACAGCAGCTGACACACGGAAGACGTTTCCATCAGTTAGACGTCTGAAGGGGAATTCCCACTACCGTGCCCAGCAATTTTCCCATGCAGCCCTGCCCGAAAGTACGGTGGTATTAACAAAGTTGGAATGCAGAGTTCCCCGCTCATGTTCACTGACTATCAACAATACCCCCCGAGGCTGGTAGACAGCTGCTCCTGCACTTAATTTCCAGGAACAGAACTTGTTTTTGAAATGTATTTTGAAGCCACACAGAGGGCCTTACATAGCACCAGAGGAAAACTTTAGCGTATTCCCTTTTATAGTAAATCTGCCGTTACAGTATATTAATGCCAGACCTGGTGCCTAATCTTGAGCTTTCACCATCAGATCTGCTTTCCTTTCCTTCCACTATTCTGTGGGCTCCCCATTCCCACCACACACTTCTCAAGTAGCCCAATTCATGCACACTGCATGCCTGTATCTCGCTTCCAACAAAGCGGCAATCTGAGCTGAACCTACACACCAAACCTGTCCAACGAACAGGGGCCTGACTGTTCCAATGAAAGACACACAGGCCTGAAAGTGCCAGTGGTGATCATGTGATCCAAGCCCAGAGCACAGAAGTGCAAGCAAGTCACATTTAAAGCCAGAGCGCTCAAAGGTGTGTGTGGTTAGTGCCCTCTGACTTACCTACGCTACCTCGGCTTTCGTGTAAAGCTCTGTGGATTTCAACTGGATGGGGGAGATGAAATTGCTTCCTTCTTCTCTATTAAAATAGATGTGATAACAACAAAACCTCAGCCTATTTTCAGATCATGCAACAATTCCTTTTTTTTTTCTTTTTAAAAATCCAGCTTTCCCATGCCAGGCCCAGCAGAGGAATAAATGCCCTCCATTCACTCAGCGGTAGCCCCAAACTACAACTTCAGATCAAAAAGCCCTCCAATTTTTGGAAAGCTACAATTTGCTTGTAAACTTATCTTCTCTGTGCAGTGCCTACCGCAGTAAGGAGCTGACCCTGTTCAGATCTTTTGAGCTCTACAATAATAGAGTTAGTAACCCACTCACAAGTGGATCCAGTGGTGCTCTTCATGCGTGTCGCTGCAGACGGTCCATCTAGTTCCCTTGAAGCTCTGGGGAAGTTAAGGAGTAGATTTGCATTTCCTGTATCTGGTTGCTCTCTCTGATTGTTAACTTTTAAAGCTTTTACTTCATTTCCTGTGGTTTTTCCACACAGTGCAATACTTACCCCCCCGCCCCCCCGTTACAACTCAGCATCCTGCACCAAATCTGAACCAGATGCTCGATTGCTTCTACCAATCAAAATTATAGGCCTTGCATCGAAAAGCAATGAGGGAAAAGCCATAGGCTCATAGAAATATGGGTCTGGAAGGGACCTTGAGAAGTCACGAAGTCCAGACCCCTGTGATGACGCAGTACAAAATAAACCTAGGCCATCCCTAACCGGTGTTTGTCTAACCTGGGTTTTAAAACTCCAATGTCAATGGGGATTCCACAACCACTCTTGGAGCTGAACTGTCCTTATATAGTTACAAAGTTTTTCCTAATATCTAAAGCTGCATCAAGGGTGATTTAGCTAAGCCCATTACTTAATGTTCTACCTTCGTGTAAATGAAGAAATATTGACCACCATCCTTTTTATAATAGCCCTTAATATACGCCCAACCGGAGGAGAAAGGAGTGGGTTGGCATGGTGCTACAGAGCAGTTTGCCCCCTGAAGCAGGAATAGACACAGAGTCAAAGTCCAAACACATTGAGGAGGCCTATCCTGCGCAAAGTGACCTTCTCTCTGACAGAGACCCAAATGGTCCGTCTTTCACACACTGTCAGCAAGAGTATAGTGGGGGAAGGAAGTGGGGAGCGTTTAATAGTCTCCCTGAATCTGAACCGTTGGGGAGAAAAAAGATATTACACAAGATGGCAGTAGAGATTCAAAAAATAGAAGCTGGAAGAAAAGAGGATGTGCGCAAGTTGCCTTCTCTAGCTGTGAATCCTGAAGGGCAGGATTCAGGCCATCAATTCCACCCCCTCCCCACCCCTGCCCCATGCACTCTTCTCCATGTCCCACAGGGCCAATTCACTCCCAGATCTGGCCCTTGGTGGGACATCAGTGGAAGCCAGGTGTCTTTAGCTAGAACAAAGACACGGGTGGAAATTGACATCCAGTGGGGTGCTTCACATGTGCTCTGAGGCGAGATGCTGCAGAGAGGCTCCTGGGTGCGTCAATGTAAGAACTGAAAGCCAGTAAGGTGTTAGGCCTGTGGCTTAGTGCTCTAGGCAATGGAGAATGGCAGCTTGCAATCACTTCCCCCCCACACCCTCCCAGCCAGCACTTCCCAGCCTCACCACTAGTAACCCCTCTGCCCCCAGAACTCTCTCCTCGGTCACATCCATTCCGCACTCATCACCGCTTTCCACCCTCCGTATCCTTTACTCGTAATAACAAAGCCTCACACAGCCCCCAGAGGATAAGTGGTTCCCCCTTATAGACATGGGGGAGGTGAGGCACACAGGATGCCCCAGGTCACACACCGCCATTCAGCAGCAGAATTGGCATTAGAGCCTGGATCTCAGTCCTGTGCTCGAGCCACTAAACCAGCACAGCAAATGGAAAGTGAATCTCATCCCTGCGCATGCGTGGCCTTCCCCACCCCCTTCTTTCTCAGTTCACGTCCAGCGCAGGGGGCCCCAAACATGGCCGATATTCAGCCTGTGTTTCCTTGCAACAACAGCGGCAGTAAATCAAAGAAGACAGAAGGGAAAGAATCGCAAAGAACATGAGAAGCCCCGAGTTTCCTTACATTTGTAATGCTGCCGTGAGGCTGCAGCAAAAAGGAGAAAGAGCTGGCTTTAATGAGCAATCCTCCCAGCATAGAGGCAGGGGCCAGAGTCCTATACTCTCCCAAGCGCTGAGTAACGCTTCCTTGTGACAGCAATTCTGGCCCTTCATTTCACCAAGTACAGTGCTATTCCACTGGGAGTGAGGGTGGTGGAATCAGGTCCACAGACATGTACGGTGATGTCTGCTGAAGGCTGCCATCCTCGCCACCTTGATAAAGGAGCTCTTCCCAAATAGGGTTGAGGTGTGACATGCTCTGGAGTCTCCATTACTTAGTCACCTCCTTGACTCCCGGCTTGGAACATTCCCCCACTGGCCTCTTCCTTGTAACCTTTTTCTTGTTATTTACCATTCATTTATTTTCCACCTCAAAAATAAATAAATAAAATCCAGCATGCTTCTGGAAGGGGGCGGAAGGGTTCCAACCTCCCTAGATGCCCAAATTGCAACAAATGATCCGATTAAAAGGTTTTAAGAGATTACAGCATCTGAGTCAATGTCATCGGACAGCAATCACACTAATGGATAATCAAAAAATCAGTTTTGTTTATCCGTTACTTTGCTGCTTCCCATTGTACACTCCAAAAAGACGCATGCCAGGAGCCACCTGAGCCCCGCAGAAATCAATGGAGACTGGTTGAAAATTCATAAAAATTGAAGGGATGTTCAATTCCATTGGCCAGTTGATTTATTGAAGAGGATCTGAGCAGCAAGGAGCCAGAATTCTTTAAAAGCTCAGGCTCCTGCCTGTAGGGAATGTGGTGTCCCAGGTTCCAGGGCAGGCTCTCTGTGCCTTGGAAGGCAAAGCAGTTGACGGGCGTTCTTTGACTGATACCCATGGAGAATTTGCAGGACACCAGTAGTTAGCTTGGAAGACTAAAAGTTTCTCAAACAGTTAGGGGCCCGCTTCCACTTTAATGGAGCTCTCAGGCATTGCATTGCTTATAGTTATTTGTGTTCGACGACCGCCATGAAGCTTCAACCAAGATCAAGGCCCTGTTGTGCTTGGCCTGGTGCAAGATCTATGCCTGAGTGTGTCAGCAATGTGGGTAGGAGGCACAGTTTTAGCATCCACTTCTCCCTGGTGTCTGACAACACAAAGGCGAAGGCCAATCACTTCTCCTTTATCACCCAAACTTGGGGGCGGGGGAGACACGACATTTACAAAGAGACAATAGTTGAGACCCTATGAGGGGAAAAATAATTGCCAATAGCGTGGGTTTTAGGTGGACGGTGTCCTCTTGCATAGACACAGTGGGCCAAGCCGCATCACATGGGAGGCAGAGATGGAAATGACTTGTCAGGGTACCCATTACATTCTGTGCCACGCTCCTCCTCCTTCCTGGAAGGGACTCATTTTCTGCTGACCAGCTCCAGAGCAATGGATTCCAGACAGGAAGTTAGTTCAGAAACAGAGAGAATGGCCAGAAGAACCTAAGGCCATTTTGCCTTTTTACTCTTGTTTCAAATGGAAACCACATCAGCTATAATGAAAATAAAATAAAATAAAATAAAAACAACCCCCCAAACACCTCCAACGGGGGTCTGAACATGACCACGGCTATAAAGATCACTGTGTAATAAATCACTTGGGATCGTCTCAGTGATGTATACCTCATCACAGCTTAGTGAGTATTTATAACCCTGCACAACTTTTCTTAAAAATAAATTATTTCACATTACAAGGAACCCACTTGGAACAAGAAAAAACAAAACACTCCCTTATGTTCCTTTGCCAGCCTCTCCCTGCTGGGAGCATCCTGCGGGCCTCGCCTCCTTTCAGTCAAGTCAACAAGGAACAAACAGCCTTAGGCAAACTTTCAGAAGCCATCAATGCAGGGCCAAGACCCTGGACTGTCACTACATAGAGCAGAGCTCTCGTCTGGAGGGCCTGATCCAAAAGCGGCTCAAGTCAATGGATTTCCTGGTGAAGTCAAAGGATTTTGGGTCACATTACTATTGAAATGCAACAGAAAGCTCTGACTTGCTTCTATGCAATCCAGTTTACAATTCCCTCTTTACAGTCAAGCTTCATGTTGTTTATAGTAAAACTTTCCTCCACTGTGGTTAGTTTCCATGGAGCTGAAACACCTCAGAACACTGCAGCTGGAAGGGTGGGGGAAGAAGTTCCCAATGACTTTGGTGGTTTTGGGGGGTGGGAGGACCAAGAGGGAACCTTGATCCCCATCTTGCTAGAGCATCTCCCCTCATGGGGAACAAATCCTTTCTTGAATAGGACAAGGAGCGGTTCTTACAGTTTGTAGGTCCAGATGTTGAAGAGCTCAGCACCCACAACCAGGGTCCGATTTCCAGAAAGCTCAATTCCTATTTAGGGGACTAAAAAAGAGCCAGATTTTCTCAGGTGCTCAGCACACAGCAGCTCTCCATGTCGTATGTTGGAGTGATTTTGAACATCTAACCAAGATATCCAACGTGCTCAGGTGTCTTGAAAAATCCAGTCATTTATTTTTGGTGCCTAAATAAGAACCAAGATCTTTTGGCAATCTGCCCCATGGAGATATTACGCAAGAGAGAATTTCATTTTTCCTGTTACTTAAAACATGAATAAATTGAAGATTTTAAACCCTCCCCCCTCCACCATTTAGTATTTTTCTTATTACATGAGGCTGTTTTCAACTTAGGGTCACATACATGAAGAACAAGAATAGGATGCAAGCGTATAGGTCCATTCGGTTAATAACAGGACGTGGAACAGGAACTGGGAGGTGGCACCCAGCAGTACACAAAAGCCTCTTGGAAAATGTACATAGTTGCTTAAACTTTACAAAGCCGAGCGCCTCTGGCATCTTTCCAGGAGCCTGAGGGTTATGCATTGTTTGCATATTCGTTTGCACCTTTTTAGGATCAAAATGACTCTACCACGAAATGTTTGCCTCTACTTGATAGATGAAAAGGAACAGTTCATCGACTTTCACCAGCAATTTTAAGGACAAATCCTATTTCCTTAAATCCATGAGAGCAGCATTTGGTGGTTAATCACCTTCCCCTTATCACACAGAGAAAAGGCACCCGGAAACTGTGCCACTGACAGCTGCTGGCCAGGAATGCAAGTACACACCACTCCACATGTCAAAACATGCCCCATACACAGGTGAGATCTTGCAGGCAATCTTCTTGGCACAATAAAATGCCATCAAGCCTGCTCTCTCTCTCTCTCTCTCTCTCGCTGAAGGACTGTTCTGCAGAGAGTAGAAATAACTTCGCATTATAGTCCCTCCCTCCATCACTCCCCCCCACTCATGTCTCCAAGCATTCGCTTCCCTGTCCGTTCCTGGAGACTGATTATATTGACGGCAACATCACTGCAAGCTTCTCACGGCACAAAGCATAAGCCACAGAGCTGCACAAAGGATTACCAACACGCCCAGACACAATCCCCTTCTAGACAGCAACCTCCTTCCCTTCCCATCGCAGAAACAATTCCTTGGCAGTTGGCTGGACCAGGAACTGGAGCACAACGGAACAGTGAAGTCTGCTGCTGCCCTGATTTATTGCTGCCTCCGTTAGGCTGGGTGTGGGACCACCGTGCATGAAAGTCAGGGGACTGGTAACAGCAGAGTCAATAACTGATCAAGACTTGGTGCCGATGGGTAATTCAGACTCCACTCGAGAAGAATGTTCTCTACTAGTCCACATGTTTGGAGGAAGGATTGAACAAGACTCTTTTCCTTGTGAGCACCTTATAATGGGTGAGGGAGAAAGGGCACTGGGCTGCACTGGAGCACTGAACTGGAAGCAACCATTCTGGGCCTACTCATGCCCTGCAATGATTCCTGGTTAGCACTTCGGGCAAGTCATTCCACCTGCCATATCGCCCATCTATAAAACTTGGATGCTACGTGCTCACCTTGGTAAAGCTCTTGAAGACCTATGGATGGGACGTACGCCTACCAAAGCCTTGGGAACTTTCCTCAGCCACTTACTTTTGCCAGGTGCCTCAACTGATTTTGAATTTAAGGAAAATGCGAATCTGCCAGAGGTCAACACAACGCTTCTGGTTGGCCCAACCCACCCACCTTCTTGCCAGTCAGGGTGTGCGTGTCTGCCTGTC
Organism: Pelusios castaneus; assembly: GCA_007922175.1. Lineage (NCBI taxonomy): Eukaryota > Metazoa > Chordata > Testudines > Pelomedusidae > Pelusios > Pelusios castaneus. Next base: position 618,106 of record ML685892.1, read on the forward strand.
TCTCTCTTACCCTCCCTCCCCCCCCCCATATTTTTATTATTGCCGGTAGCTCAATATTTCCACCATACCCAAAACATTTATTTCTCCAAAAATTTGCTAATAACAATGGATACATTGTTTCCTCTGGTACAGCTTTACCAAGTCCAACACATGTACAATACTGTACCAAAAGAAAAAAGATGCACCTCCATATTGTACATAGCGGTATATACAAAGTACAATTTTACAGTTTTTAAAAAGTAAATATGTACACCAGATATATATTGGTGTAGAAGACATGTAACAATGGAAACTGCCTTAACAAGAATATTTCATCTGAAACCATTCAACAGCAGCTGTTAAAACCGAAAAGAACAATGCACTCTTCCAACCCCTGCCCACCTTTGTGAGATTAGGGGATTTTTTGTTTGAAAAGATTGCTAGACCCTGCAATCAAACTCTCTTACATACAGTAGAATCGAGACATCACAGCTATTCAAACTGGTAAGTGACGGTGTCACCATCTACGCTATTGCGGCTACATTTATCAGAGCTGGTCACTTACAAGTATTGCTCCAGCGGTTTGGCACTCACTAAGCCCAGTTCCCGGGAACTCAGTTTATTTAGTTTATAGCTCTCTGCCTCTAGAGAAAGGCTGGTGAAGATTAATTATTATAGTTCTGCTATAATGAAGGGTCCCATCCAATTTCCACTGTAAATTGCTGAATGTTTATTCGGTACAGTGACTTGGCCTAATGAGTATTTGCACAGATGCGATTCTTCCTCCTGTTGATCCATTTTTAGAAAACAACAAACAAGTCCATTTGCCCTTAACCATGTTGCGGGAGATACAGCAAGACAAAAGACCAAATTTTCCATTTTTAAACTACTGTTTCGGCTCTTGCTAGATGGACTGAAAGAGTCTTAGATGGAGGCTGGAGAAAATCCCCTTTTGGGCATTTTGAGATGAACAGGCAGAGGGGAATGTTTGAAAAGCAGCTACTGCACACACCGTAACTTGTGCGCTACACGGCAGACTGATTACCATGGCTCCCTTGGATGGGCACAAGAGGGTGTGTCAAGTTTTTCCCAGTCCAGATGGTTGCACACAGAAAGACGATATGGGGGGAAAATACCTTAAAAGATGATACTGTCTAGCAAAAACTAAAGGGCTTATTGCCTTCCCTCATTCCGATGCAGGAAGCGTTCAGAATAGAATGAACTTTAACTCCTAGCATTTTAAGAACAGTTTCCTTTTTGTGAAGTCTTCTTTCCCTGGCTGGATCACTGAAGACACCCGTGAGTTACTATCTCCTGGTAACTGCTTCTCCATCTGTGGAATGTCCGGGCAATAGCAGATTTCATAGAAAGGATTAAGGTTTTTTTTAATCATGTTTATAAAATTGTTTGAAATGCTCCTACTGCCTGTTCCTAGGTTTTTATTTACATTTTAGCTTTGCAGTTTCCGAACTGGATATTTGGGTGTTTTGGTAGAAGACCTTACGGCATAAGGGCACGATCCTACAAAGTGCTAAATCCACTAGACCTCAACCCAGCAAGTCAATAAGCACATTTTTAACTTTCAGAGGGACTATTCACATGCTTAAAATTAAGCACACGCTTTGCTGGACTGGCGCCAGGGTGCTCGGCATCTGCTGAGCATGATGGAACAAATTGTCTGAACAGATATTTACCCATCTCCTAGCTGCTTTATTAGAGCATTCTACCCTCCTGGGGAAACAAGCTACCCTAAAAAAACCCCCAATACATTTAATAAATGGCCAGAGCCAGCTCAATCTATCAGATAAACATGCATTTAAAGACTTTGCCAAGTGCTTGCTAGAGGAAGCCCAGGCCGCGTTCGATTAGGTGTTGAAGTTCTGAGCCCTACACACAAAAGGAAGTTATGGCTAAAACTCTACCCCCAATATTGCCAAGCTCTTCTTGACGTGGGGCATGTATTTAAGGCCGTGTCTACACCAGGAAGTGTTGTCGACGCAAGTTACAGCAACGATCAAAAAGCACTTGTGCCTGTCCACACGGCACTCCTTGCACTGCTGAAGCACATGGCCACTCGAGTGCGCTTTCGACAGTAGGAGCGTGCACTGCAAGAGCGATCCCACCTTGCGCCACTAGGAGTTGTAGGAAGGCGGAGAGGATTGTAGAGCATCATGGGCGCGGGCTCCATGTCCCATAATGCCATCATTTCCATCCTGTCGTTCCATGGGTTTCCGGCTGCATTTTGTGGCATTTTTCAAAAGCCTGGTTTCCTGTTCACCTGGCGTCTCTATCTGAAAGGATGGAGCCGGCACTCACGGTTGCTGGTCGCGTTCTGAACGCTTCATGGCTGGTCACGCAGCATTTCATGAGCTCCCAATCAGATAAGAACTTGAGGTACCGATCCCGTTGCATGGCATGCAAACAAACAGCGATGGATTACTCTTTGCATTCACTGAGTGTCTACACACAGTGCACCGTCAATTTTGGGCTTGGGAAACAAGCACCGAGTGGTGGGATCGCATCATTATCCAGGCCTAGGATGGTGAGCAGTGGCTGCAGGACTTCTGAATGTGCAACACCGCCTTCCCAGAACTCTGTGCGGAGCTCATGCCTGCTCTGCGGCACCTGGGCACTAGAACGAGAGCTACCTTGGGTCACCTTGGGCATTTCACTGACATCAAGGAAGGTGCATGAGGCGTGCATCTTCAGGAACACTGGCTTGTAGAGAAAGCAGCAAGCATGGATTCCAATGTGGGACGCAGAAATGCCCACTGATCTTCGGAGACCCAGCCTACTCAATAACGCCATGGTTCATGAAGTGTTATATGGGCAATTTGGACAGCAGCAAGGAGTGCTTCAATAACAGGCTGAGCAGGTACAGAATGGTAGTTCAATGTGCATTTGGCAGATTCAAGGCTTGCTGGTGATGCCTTTATGGCAGGTTAGACCTCAATGAGGAAAATATCACCATGGTTATAGCTGCCTGCTCCATAATATTTGTAAAACTCAAGGTGAAAAGGTTTCCCTTGAGTGGAGAGCAGAAACAGATCACCTTGCAGGTGATTATGAATCACCAGCTGTCAGGGCTTTTCAAGGGTCACGAAGGGAGGTGGGGTGAGGCATTCAAATCAGGGAGGCCTTGAGGAGCCATTTCGACAATGAACAACAATAAAGGTGTCTACATTTGTAAACAGCACAGTGCCATGCTATGACTGCTATCTGGTTTGCACTGTGTATCAAAGCAAGATGCAACCGCCACATGCAAGATAGAAAGATTGCTTATTCTTCACAGAGTATGTCTTTATTTAATAACAGTTATTCACAATACATAAAAAGCTGTGCTGGAGGGAAGAAAGCACTGAGGGGGAATGTGAGCTGACAGCTCCGTGTAAGTCCAGCTGTTGTTCTGGAAGCAGTCTGAAGGGATGGAGAGCATATGGTACCGAGATGAGATGAGAGTTTGGTAGGAATGTATAGGTTGAGTTTGGGGAAGGCATGGAAAGCAGATCTATAGTGGTTGAAAGTCAGGGAGATCATGCATGAATTCAGCATAAAGCGTGACCTTAGTGACCTTAGCAACTCCTTTTGTTCCTTCATGGCTTTTATCATGTGCTTGTGACCTGCTATCATTCTCTCCTGGTTTTCCCTCCTCTCCCGCCTATCAAATTTTTGATTTTCAGACGCACTTTGTCTCCATGTCCTGTTTTCTTTTTCCCCCCCATCTCAGGGAGGCTGGATGAGTTCTTGGAACAGCTTCTCCGCGGTCATATTCTTAGCTGCAGGCGCTCAGCAGGTGTGGAGGATTTCTCTTCAAGGGCACATCTGTAGACACACAATAAACAAAGAAGAGAAGTATGACTGAGTGCAGTAACAGCATTGATCCATTACTGTAAAACACATCACTTTTCATTATCCTTTGGCAAGCTCACAGTTCAACGACCAACCAGTGCATGGTAAGTTGTGCCTAGAGCGAGGGGTGCTCAAGCTGGAGAAAAGGTTCTGGGTGATTGTTTAGGTGTATTGATTCAGGTAGGTACCAAATTTCAAATTGCCCCACTGTTTTCCACAGGCAGGGGCCACAGAAGCTGGTATCTCATTCCTGAGAATAAGCAGGTACGCTAGGGCACTTCTCCTCCACTCAGGTAGCTTCAAACTGGGTCCCCATGCTGCATGCCTGTGCGCTGCTTTGGTCCCCACACAAGCGATTGCCAATTGGCATGGGAAAATTGCCAGGAACTGGTGAAAAAACCAAGCAGCTTTGACAAGGAATCTGCGGCAGAGGACTGGCAGGTACCTCCAGGAAAGTTTCCTAGAAATCTCTCTGGAGAATTCCCGTGAAATCTTTGTGTACATTATCAACTTTTCCACCACACGGCCTAGCTGAACAAGGGGACAGGAAGCGCATGCAAACATCTACTGTTGAGCTTTTCTATCCCTTCAACTAGCTGTATACTACAGCAAAGCAAAGGAAAGATGTACCTCATGTAACCAAGCAGCATCAGCTCAAAAAAACATCACTTACCCAAGCACCCCTCTTCTGCATCCTGCATGCCAGAGCTGAAGGGCTGGGACTGACTCAAACCCCCTGGTAGAGAAGAGGTCCCGGATCTCCATGTCCATCAACAACCCAGTCCCCTGCTCTGCATCATCCTCCTACTCAACCTCCTTGTCCACAACTTCTTTGGTGTGGGTGAGTCTGGTGTTTGCTGCCCCTTGGCTCCTGGCAGTGCAGAGGACCAGGAAGGGGTGGCGGGGGGTGTCACTGCTGAACCTGGCTTCTAGCTCCTCATAGAAGCAGCTGGTCTTTCCCTCTGCATCACAGTGACTACCTTGCTTTTTGGTACCTCTGCCACAGCTCCTTGACTTTTGCCCAGCACCATAACATGTCCCATTCTTAGCCCTTCACCACTACTAAATGAAAAATCTGACCGTAGGTATCCAAGGTCCTTTGGCTACAGCGGAGCTGGGGTTGCACAGTCTCTTCTCCCCAAATGCTGATCAGATCCAGAAGCTCTGGGAGCTTGGTGTGAGGAGCTGCCAAAGTCAGCTGAGAAGAAGAAATGTGAGCTCTGCAGAGATCAAGCAGGAAGTGGAATTTCAAAAATTCCTGGGACTAAAGGTGGAGGGACAGGTGGCTGCAGGGTCGCGAAGTTCAAACTACACAGATGGCCAGGATGGGCATCGTGGGACACTTTCTGGAGATAGTTGACCATGACAGCCCTCGGCATAGTGTTTACACTGATTCTTGGTTGCTAGAAGTTTGGTGCAAAATGCTCTTCTCTTGGTGAGATGGTTTCATTCTGTTGCAAAAACAGGGGATTTGGATTGGCAGCCAGAGAGGTGGTGAGGGGTGGAGGGAGGAAATTGCAGATTGTTTTGGTGCAAAAAGCTGATTTTGGTCAACAGAAAAGTCTGTAGTGTAGACCAGGCCTTAGTGATAAACTTATCCAATACCAAGCGCTAACAAGATAGGTAGGTTTAAATAGATAGACTTTCCTGCCTGAACTTTCAAGTGCCATGGTTTTGTGCATGAGAGCGAGAGAACTTTGTTCTCTCAACACAGTAATGTGCAAGAACACTTACATGAAAAAAACCAACACATGAGGTATTCTTCACAGGAAGCCCAAAGACTCTTTCCTTTTAAACAGGTTTTCAAATAAATGTAGAATTCTTGCACTGTCAGCGTACTGTAATTATCTAATGGTTTTCATTGCTACCAAACATCCAATACCGATAAAGAAAAACATTTTTTAGTCATGTCTCATTGTTTTGACATAGAATAATCTCAGAGCTCATACATTATGAGCCTTTGGAGACAGAAATTTGGCAGTCATTAATGCATGTTGCTTAACTCCCAACTACGGATGTGACACATACAAGGTTAGTGCTCCAGAAACTATTGAATGATCATCTAAAATTGTATTTTATTTTAAAAGTTTCGGTTTGGATCTCTCTAATCCATCATTTGATAAGTGACAGTCTTACGTTCTTACAGAGTATTCCCAAGCAGACATACATAATTCCAGTTACCAATGTTTCTTTTCTTTAAAGGAATATACCATTTATTTGACACACACATTACTACCTATGTCATGTAACTGCATCTCTCTGGAAGATTTAATATTTCTTCTGAAGATGAAACAACATGTATACTTCCCCACCTACCCCACAGTGTCCTGTTTGTCCATGTCATGTTGATTTCTTCAGTAGGATACCCAGTGGACATGTTCAGTTTCCAGTTTTTCTTCCCCCAACAAACACCACATTGCAGCAAAATATCCCAAGCCACAAGTGGTTTATCTATTTGTTTCCTGCTGGTTAGATAGGCCCAGAAAGACAGAAGAGGAAAGATACCTTTTGGATCGCCATATCGCTAGGTGTACATTTGCAGTGTAAGTCGCAATGCACACCCAACTTCCAGTTGATTTGCACAGGATATTGTTTATTTTTGTAAGTTCTTATTCCACTTTGTCAGTAGGATCTTCCCAGTGTTGTGGTCCCTAGAAATAAGTGTAGTAATTCCATACACAGACAATGATTGTTATAGTAAAGTCTCTTATTTCCATTCATATTGTGAGTCTTGAAGACATGACATCATGTCCTAAGGTGCCTTGTATGGCGGGACAGTATCCCTTGATAACATGCATGCAAAGCGTAAAGTAACAAAAATAAAGCATTGCTAACAATGAGTCCAAATGAATTTATGAAGAGATCCTGTTCTGTTCATTTCCTGTGTAGTGATATGAATTCCCTTTGGCCACTAATGATCCGCCCCTAAAGTAAAGTATTTGCTACAAAGCTTTGCCTGAGAACACTAAATCACTAGTTTTTTCTTTTTTGTTCAATGATTAGATTCCAAAAAGAGATTGAGATTCCTTGGCATTAGGAGTCCGTCCATCTGAACCTGAGAGTAAGCAAGCTGGTCACACAGTTGGGTTTCATTCCCTTTCATCTGGACAGGTTAAGATCTGACAGGAGTAACACAGTGCAGTGTTTCCAAAAGGTAAGGGCTGCTAAACATAAATTAAGGCAACAAACAATTAAAATGGTCTCAACAAATCTTTTTCAGGATTTTCTTTCTCCTGTAGTCCATGAACTTGTCATGTCTCCAAAATTTAGGGCACAGAGAAAATTAGTCCTTTTCACACAAACATTAATATATATATAAAAAAAAATCTCTTTATAAGAGATAAAACCAGTGTCTATCCAGGTAACCTCCTTTAAAAGGAGCTGAAAGTGGATGTTTAAGGCCAACTTGTTCTTAGAGCTGCAACATATATTGCTTTTATTAAAATTACACCTGCATTAAACCATCAAGTTAGGGTGTGACTTGAGCCCACAAAAATCAGAAGAAACAACTAGGGTGGGGAGAATGACTTTCCTTATGTTGTTCTTGCTTGAGGGACTACGATGAGAACCAGCTGTAAGACTATTCAAACACCAGCAATGTCTGGGTGTGAGGAGGAAGATAAGGATTCAAAGTCAGTTGAGAGATTCCATGGTCTGGTAGGCCTGTGAGAGTCATTTACTTAACGTGGCCTGTGCGTTTCTTTTTGACTTTTTTTAATATTAACTAAATGGCGGCGTTCTGGAAAATCTATTCTCATGAAAGCACAGAAGAGTTCATACAGCCTGCCAGTAGCTGAAGCAGTTACAGTCTGTCATATGCATATGTACGACTAAGAAGTCATTAAATTGTCAGCAGTGTCCTTTGGAGACATGATCGTCTATCAGACAACTAGGTATTTCATCCATCTATGAGCCAGACACTCTAGTGCCAATGTTCTACAGAGCATTTTCCCCACCATTCTGCTTATGCCAGAGTCTCCACAATGGTTCATAGCCATAGAATAAAGGCTTTACATATCAAGAGCAGGGCCCACCTCTAAAGACTTTCAGAATCAAGCTTTAGGGACATTCAGGACTGAGGTTTCGGTTTGAGCCCATCTCAACTTACGATCATGTTAGGATATGCCATTTTGTGAGAGCACAGTAGCTGGTTTTCAGAAGATAACTCGTTTTTCCATTCCACCTCCCAAGACCTCACCAAAGAGCACACACTTTATTATAGTGTAACATTCTGAACGTTTCATTAAAAAGGACAAAGCTGCTTTTAAATCTAGGAGCACCGAACAAAACTACAGAGTGTCAATCAACAACTTGTGTTTTTTGCCCTCTTTAAAACGCAGAAATAAATTAGCTTTATTTAAATCTGCACCAATGCTCAACATGTAACTCATATTCCAGAGTTGAGTATTTGTCATGACAAGTTTCACCCAAGGGGAATGCTTGACATGGCTAAGAGTTAAGACTGAAAACGAGAGGATGTGATGGCAATTGAGACAGACCCTTAATAGAAGTGGTACCAGCAGGTGATGTAATAATGCACAAGGAACAGGCATGTCCAAGCTCCACATAACCAGTGGTACCAAAACATGCAGTAGACTAAAACCTATTGTATTTTTTCCCTGTGGCAACTGAAGCACAGAATATACAAGTCACGACACCATTATCCAATACGTGGCACCACCGAACTCAGTGGCCAAACACTTGAACAGGGCATCAGCTACAAACTGAAAACCAATTCATCGTCCTTTGCGTTGTCCTCACCGGTTTCACAGTGACCTGATGTTCAATTTTGTCTGTATCTCCGAAACTGGGTATGAAAAGAGAGGCTTTGCTCTCCAGGGAGCACTCCTGCAGTAACATCTTACAAACTAACCTTCAGCAGAAGTCCAAAACTAGTTAAATAGGAACCTTCCTGTGTCTCTGATATAGCCCCCTCACCTGAAACAACAAAATTAGATCCACAATGGGGCTTCTAGTTCATCAGACAGTACAGGACTTATCAGTAGGCTGTTGAGATGCTGAAGACGCATTTGTGGTATTTGTTTTGGGGAAAACTGCAGGCTTTGGCCGAGTTGCTGGAGGTTTAACCTGGGCAGCCATTTTGACCGACTTCACTGGCCTGAAGGCGCATGGGAGGTCACCAGCAGTGCTGGCGCTCCGCTGGAAAGCTGCTTCAGAGTCCTTGAGAATCTGGGTATGCAGAGGGCTGGAAGGTTCTGAGGTGGGTGCTACAACTGGAGAGGTTTTCAAAGGTTCCAACGTATCGAGGACAACATCTGGGGTGTGCTTTACATTGCTCTGTCTTTCCAACTCCCGCAGTTCATTCAGAGCAGTGTTCATAGTAGCCTCAATGTCCTGCAAAAATTAAAGGAGGAAATGATCGTAGGAGCTAGATATACGTAAATGAACATACCCTAGGAGTCGTTTTTAGTGATACTTAATGTCTCTTTGGTACGAGGGATCAACAAATCATCGGCAGCTAAGGGTTAATATGGCCTTAATTATCAAAAAGCGAAAGTGGAGTTAGACTATTCGTGTCTCAGTATTGACTGCGTATCTAGCTGCATATGCACAAATCAATTAGTCATTTAACATTATACATCAGTAGGGAACAAACTGATCAAGAAAACTTTTTTTAAAAGCTAGGGTTGTACTTTATTATTCTTGACTTCTCTTATGTTTTTACCAGGACATCAAAGATAAAATCTCTCCTGGGCTGAACCACAGGAAGAAAAACCTGCTGTTTCAATACATAAGCATCTATTCTTGTCTCTAAGGGCCCAGTGTAGAGTAACTCCTTGAAAGGGTGAAATCATGCAGTTCACTCCTTCCTGCACCCTTTTGGGGGATAACGTATCATACTGCTGCAGTACGATATGTTACCTATTCAAGGGTTGTTATCCTCCATGAAGATACTGCGATGCAATGGTAAATCATATTGAGCTTTTAAAGTCCATAAAAGATATTGTAGACCTATGTTAAATACAAGTTGTCAGCATTTCCCTTCCACCTTACATTATACTGTAGGAGTTAACCAGGAAGTATAAAGAACTTCATCAAATCAATAATAAGAGTTAAGTCAGTGGGTTTCAGTCTCAGCTATATGAAGGCCTTCAGTTTTGCCAAGACTCAGCTAATGGTTGGAGTCCAACGAGTCTATAGTTCATGAACTGAATTCATGGGAGAGTGGAATAATTCAGTTTTTCCATGACTCAGTTTGGCAACCAGTTTTTAAGCTTCTTTGGAAGCTTTTCTTAGGTGCAGGGGGAGGAAAATCAGTCAAGCAGTGGTAGAAGAAATCGCAGACAGTATCCTGATACCTCCAACCATATCCCGAGACCAAACCAATTTTTAGAAACACACAACTATGCAAGATGTATTAAAAAAATCTCTATGTTGATTATTAGCGTCGGAGCTGAGATAGGATATGTCATGAAAGGAAACACTCACTTAATGCAGCCAATTTTTTAAAGCTTTTGTTTCCACTACAGATTAATGAATTATTGAACTTTATATTCCGACAAGAAGGAGAAACTGAAGAGAAAAATCTTAAGTGAATTTAACTGAAAATCAAAGGTTGATTTGTGTCAACCAAACCTTGCAAGGAAAATATTTCAAGGCAGGGAGACCTTTACATTACCATCTCATTGAATAGAGCAGGCTAACGACACTACAAGGGAAAATATAGCTCCCCAAAAGAGAGGGTGTAACGGATATTCACTTGAACTCTGAGCAAAAGACCCATGCTTACATTACAATAACTCAACATTAAGTATAAAATACCATTGGTTGCGGCGTAAAAAAGCATTTTATTTGCTTCACCTATCCACTTCTTTTGAGGTGCTTCTGAGATCATGTTACTTTTTGTTCGGGGAGATGACAGATATTGGCCTTCTTGTGCATCTCAGAGCTAACCTTGTAATCTGAGATCCAAGTGGCCCCCAGTGATTAGGAGTAGTCAGCGACAGCCTGTAATACCTATCCATTTATCTGCACCAGTAGCTCTCATGCCTTGCAATCGAGGTTTTATTTCAAGCATCTGGATGTTTTAGATGTGCTTTGTGCAAGCTGAGACGCCACTGTTAATTTCTGGTTGATGTTTCTGTTGACATAGGCCATTACTCTAATGGTCCACTGTCCCAAAGAAGCAAGAGATGGAAAGATTTTGACTAGAGATGAGGATTTTATGAGAAAAGTGTTCATGTCTAAAGTTAAGTAGAAGGGAAATGCAAAACAGGGAGGCTTTTTAAAATGAATTAATAATACAGCTCCTTTTGACCTCTGAGTTGAGCAGAAAAAACAAAGATAACTGGGGTGTTTTCCCCTTCCTTGTCATGAGGACTGTATGTTGGCTTGTCTAAAAGGCCGACCACCACCTCTGCAGGGTTAAGAAACAGCTGTGTACACATTGGGAGACACCCTACCACATTCCTCAAACACCTGGCTAAAGAAATCAAAGCTTCAAGAATATTTTATTTGAAGGTGGCTTCTTACCACACAGTGAAACCTATAAATAGCAGAATGCAACATCATGAAACTAGAACAGGCCTTGATTTTGACGACACTATTGCATATGCCTCTAACATCTAACCACAGTCAAACAAGCTTGCTTACCTGGTGAAAGGTTTTTAAATTTACACTGAATACCCTGCTTTTCTCATGCACTGGAATTTGGATTACTTAATATTTTCCTGACTATTTTGAAATCAGAGTATAATTTTCTCTGATGGACATCAGAACCTAATAATAAATGTGGCAGAGTTTCTACATAGTAAGGGACTCATCCGTTTATAATGACTCTCATGAATAGTCTCATTGACTTATCTGCCATAAGGTTACAGGATCAGAGTATAGCCCTGTAGTGGGGTTGGTTGTGTGTGTAATATTTCATTAATACAATGCAAAGGACCCAAGTTGTAAAACTAAGCCACAATTTGAACGTAAAACATTTTGATGCAAATGAACAGCCGAAGAGATAGGCATTATCACAAATTCCTGCTTCCTTACCCCAGCAATTATAAATGAATATCCAATCAATATCCTGCAATCTGTCTCATCTGCATGTAGCCGGTAAGAAAAGCCACAGCACAAAGGGAAGATAGTTCAGAAAGCCAAACTTTGAGTTGTGTACATCTGCAACCTCCTCACTTTTCTGTATTGCCCACACAAGCCCAATGCATCTGTTGTGCAGTAACAGCGAGGAGTAATTTAGGGAAATAACGAGGCTGCTGGCTACACATACTCCTATGCAGAGAAGTGAGTGTCAAGACAGGGAAGTCAGCATCTGCCAATGAACCAAGGAAATGCTTACATGTGCCTTGGGTTGGAATGCACAGTCGCTTCCCTACGCCACGCCTTAAGGACAGAGGCACCACACCAAGGAGCGTTGACTCAGGATGAGTTTGGTAAGATTGAAAGTCATGAAACTCTTCTTTTACAAATACAAAAGGGAAACTTCACTCAACGCTTTATGCCACCCAATCCCCTTTACCTGAGCAATGACCTCGGGATCCATGGGCCGATGGTTATTGAAACTCTTTGACCTGCCTGCGTTCACAGTTTTACGTATCTGTGGGCTCTCTATCCTGTTCTTCAGAGATGAGTGACGGCTGATAGAATTGAGGCTGCCATGGCCGCTGATGGAGCATTTATCTGGTACCTCCTTGGGGAGACTTTGGCTCATAATGGGCTGAGATGAGGGTCTAGAACTAGCTGTGGCTCCTGGGGAAGCTGGCTCTACCAGGGAACTAGCCAGTCCGTGGCAGTCGCTTTGACGGAAGGGTCTTCTGATGCTGCCTGACTCTGGTCTCTTTCTTTGCCTTCAAACACAGATGCAAAACAAGTCAATATAAGAGGGTGGTGGGGATGGGCCATATCTCAATACAGAAGCCCCTTGATACAACACAGAAGACACTGGAAGACACCTAAAGATGGCCAGGTTACCACCACAGCTCACACAAATCACTATTATAGCAATTGTAATGAAACCAAAGACTGAATAGAAAATATATTTAACATGGTTATTAAACAAGACTTTGTGCTTACAACAAAAATAATCGTGTCATCAGCTAGTCTGGCTATCGGTTTCCATGATATAAGAATAGCCGAGGGGCAGGGTAGAAAGGCTAATCTAACTCTGAGTGAAAGGCAAGAAGGTATTATTTACAGTGCTATAGGTATGGCTGGTTCCCTCAAATATGGCCGGTTAATACCAGCCATTTTTGTTTATAATAAATGTATCATCTCTATACTGAACAAGACCGTGATGGCTTAATTATATAGTGCTATCCGTGTATTGGGTACTGTTAAATAGGTTAGCGGTAAAAACCAACTATCGAAACCAGCAGAGCAGTCTGAAAGCACAACTCCAAACAAATGTAGCAGGAATGTGTCATGCAATAGGCAGGAATCTTTTTGTGTCCATTCAAGAGGATTCGTTTATATCTAGCACAGGCCCTGTGATAACTGCTAGGAAGTTTTACTTCCAGCTGGATTTTGGCACTAGAAAAATGATAGAGAGGGTGGCACAATTACTTCTGTGAGACCATCTGATCTAGTTTGTCCGAATCTGTCAGTGAACGGCTCAGAGCATTCATATGTAAAGAACTAAATGCTCTTGTGGCTAAGTATCACACCTTCCCATGAACTAAGCCTAACCAAGCCCCCTATGCGCATCACCAAGGAGCTCACCCTTTGGTGCAGTGTCCGTAACAGATGGTGAACATCCAAAACACATCTGGCCATTATACAACTGGCACAGTTCTGTAATGGCTCCTAAAAATGCCAGACCTTAAACTTGGGCCCAGTGATATAGCTTCATTCGTATCAATGGAGCTGCATTGACTGACATCAATTGAAGGTCTCACACATTATTTAATACAAACAGTGGCAAATTTTAAATTAATGTTTTCTGCATTTGCCCTCGAGTCTGTGTTAGGCTAATTAAAGGTATTATTAGCTTTAGGGCACTGAGATCTATAGAAGGAAGACACATTTCAGTAACACAACATGCTATTTCATAATAATGGAAGAATCTGAAAAATTCAGGGAAGGACTGAACTTTAAGAATAAATAAAAAAATTTAAAAAACCCAGAGTGATGCATTTAATCTCATTCCAGTTTCATTTTTCAGATTTTCATCAACTTGGCCGTAGGCTACTGTAACAGTATTTCATTGGAACAGAAAAAACAGGAAGTGAGGAGTTTAGTAATTTCAGTAGCACTTCACAGACAGAGTTAGTAACCTGCGCTGCATGAAGAGTGCTAGATAAAGGAGAGTGAATTTGGAATGCATTGAGGAGGTTGCACAGAGAATGTATCCTTCATGATTGCTTTTTAGCAACAAAATGGTGCTAAGTGTCTTAGAAATGCCTTTTCCAGGAAGACACAATCCCTAACCTAAAGAGCAAATCACCTAAAATGTAAACCAGAGGCACCAAATGGTAAGAAACAATGTCATCGGATTGAGAGAGAGGAGGTTATAAAAAAAGTCATGTGATGAGTGAGCTCTTCTGGGCAGGGTGGGACCATCCTCTTATATGTGACTGTACAGTGCCTCACACAGTGGAGAACAGATCATGTATGGATTCTTTATGGTCTAACACTTCACTTCTCAACTCCTTTTCCTATTTACACAGGATTGGAAGTGCCCATAATTCTTCACCACTCCTTCTATTCCAAGGCAGGGGTTTGTAGGTTTTGAAGTTCTAATCCTATCTTTCCCTCTTCAAACTTCTCTTGACAGGGTCTTTCCATCTTATCCTCAGTCTTCCATGCCTTTCCCTCCCAACAATTCTTTGCTGCTTATTCTTCTCCTGTTATCACAAGTTCTGGCCTACCTCACATGTGCTCTCCAGTCTGCTTATCATTTATCATTCCTCTCCCTAATTTCTTCCACGTGCCCTCTGTCTAACCTCTTCTTACCTGCTGTTCTCCTCAGTCTCTTATATTCTACTACCTTCATGTTTCAACATAAACAGAAATAACAGTGCAAGAGGCTCTGCTACATACACGCCCAGTTTATCTAAAACGTTAGTGTATACACTACAAGATTTCACATTTTAATCTGCTGAGGACAGGGGACGATGTAGAACTGAGGTGGGTGAATAGATGACAGTGGATCAAGATGGAGAAAAAGGGAGCTAGAGTGGGAATGGTGGGGCATGGACAGGTATAGGGAGGAGGAAAGAGAGGAAATGGTACAATTTATTCCTATAACTCTCTTACAAGTGAGAGAATTGTCCCACAACACTCAACATCAAGACCTCTGTGCTAAGTAGAAAAGAAACACAAGATTGCTCTTACTTGTTGATGTTTGCAAGATAAATATCAGCCACGTGACCCCCACTTGGGCAATTGGCACCAGCTCTAGCTGTCACTTTTTCTTCTGGTGGCTCAGAATTGATTTCTATTTCAGACTTGGGGCTGGATCTTTCGGAGGAGCCATCCTCACTGAGGAAAAGGAAACCACAAACAAAACCCCATCAATTTAGTTTTCAGAGGGTTTTATTGTGCCCGTCCCCTGCTTTTTATCATCATTATATTGTAAGGGATGAGTTTTGCTCCAAATTAGGAAGTCCAGTTTTTGTGCCTGTCTTTGAGAGCCCCGCTGTGCTTTGCGATTCACCCAAATACCACTTCTAGATTACTTCAATGGCATGGATCAGTTTGTAGGATCAGGACTAAGTAATCCTGATACAGTGAAGGCTGAGGCACCATGACATCGATGCCTGAATTTGAAAAAAACTCTTCTTGCCCAAGTTAAATCTAACTGTGCTGAAATCTTGCAAGCCTTCAGCAATCCACCCCTGGATGACTGTAGAGGTAACGTACGTGTCCTGAACAACGATGTACTGATGAGGGATAAGGCCGTCGACGCCATTGTGCCGACCCTCCCACCAGTCATCCGAGGCCCGATGATACAGGAGGAGAGACGCCCCTTTTTTAAAGGACAGCTCCCGCGCAGTTCGGCCTATGTAATCGAACTTTGCTATTGCTTCGATCGGCTCACACTCTAGGAGAGAGAAAGGGAAAAAGCTTTTTTAATGAACACTCCGAGCTGGCGAAGGATGCACGAGCTTAAATCTTTCCCTTAAAACTTTCCACGATGGACATCAGCTACAGAGCAACAACTACGGGATGTAAGCATGCCATCTGGGATAAAGCATCACCTCGCAACAATCGGGAACAGGGATCCAAACATTCAGGCTACCTCTACGCTTACAGTGGTGTGTAGACCATAGACACTGCACATTTCCGTGGCATGGGCATTAATAAGCAGTGTAGACGGTAGGACATTGCTGAGCAGATGTATCAGAACCTTTGAGTATGAACCCTTCAGGATTTCATACTCCAACAGTGCTTCCCACATTTACCCGGCTATTTGTTAATCAGTCTACTGTCCCTGCTGCTGCCTCCCGACAGCCAGAGCCTTTCCTCATGGCACCGATGGAGCCTTTGCCTGCTGTACATCGCTACACTGTGCAGTAAGGACCCAGCCTCCTTTTCACTGTGGTATGGAGCTCCAGGTACCATACATACCACTGCTAGGAAGGACAAGGCCTACAGGCCAGGCGTTCTTGGACCGAACTTTTCCATAATTTTTTAACCTGAAACATCTCCCTGCAGCAGAGAAGAAAAAACCCCACAACTCTCATCTAAAATCACCAAAACCAAGAAGCTCTCAGCAACAAACGCAACCTAGATTAATTTCCTCAAAGAGAGCTAAATAAAACTCCAGGGCTGGCAAGCAGGGGTTTTCATTAGCATTTACGGAGGGAAAGACCTCTGTATTCAAGCTGCTTCAGAGATAAGTCCTCTATTCAGAAGAATATTTCTGCTGCCTTGTGAGACTTTCAGGGCCTAGAAGACTATAGGTCCTGGAGAGTGATGTGTTCAGAGCAACAGCTGGCCTGCCAGGGAAGCTAATAACAATATTGAATGCCTCCATGGCTGCATGTTATGATGAGCTCATGAAAAGGTGCTCCGTTCCAAAGCGCCACACTCCACTGGCTTCCTGGCTCATATCACTGATCAAGCACAATCTAAGTGCACTTGGAGCTCTGTGACACATGCTTAGGGAGCTCACAACCTGAAAAAAGACTGTCTCATAACACAGAGTGACCAGACACCACCAAACTGTGCCACTTAGATACTCCAGAGGGGAGGACAGGACAGGTGTCTGGCCAGTCACACTGATCCATCTTCAATTGCTTAGATCTTTTCAACATTTATAGTTCTGCTCTTGTTGAATTCTCTGTTGTAGCCAGGATACAAATTAGAACTCTAGGCCAGAATCCGGAAACAGGCTGAGCCTGGTTGCCTATTTCCTAATGATCGACAATTTATAAGCATTTTTCAAGAAGCTTGTTGCCAGATTCCTCTTGAGGGCAGTTTTGGCTTCTTTTTAAAGGAACACACTTTAGGGATCACATACTGATCCTTCCAGTGGACCTGACCCCATTCCTGGTACCAGCCAAGGAAAGACAGGCCATTACTTTGTCTTTAGCCTGCCAACAGAATTAGGGGAGACTTCTCCATGGCTATATTGGCAGTGCACTGGACAGCCAGAAATGACCAGGAGCAAACATCATGAGGGAGCCCCTTAAATTATTTCTCAGGGAAAACCATGTGTGGGGGAATTAAGCCATCAAAGGCTTTCCTATGATCAGCAGTGGTCTGGACATCATTCTCAGAAAGCAGCATAAATCCTGCAAGGTAAACAGGATTGTAGCACTGTTGTCTGGACAGCTAAACAGCAGAACAAAGCTATCACCCTTCCAAGAACTGTCACTACTGTCTGTGGCTCCAAGCGGCCACAACATTTGCTGGATTTAGCCTTCAATAATGGATTTTCCTAACTCAAAAACCAGACTGCACAACTTCTACTGAATTATACATTTCGGGTAGGTCTACGGACAGCCGCAAAGGATTCCAGTCATCCACCCACACCAGCCTGAAAGGGGTTTGCAAGGGTGAAAAATAGCTTGCTTGTTTTCAGCTTGGAAAGCTTATTTTGCTTCCAGCCCAGATTCCTGTGAGCATGTGGTTATCTGCTTCTGGCCCCCTGCTTCCCACTTACTTATTTGGTTCTTGGAGCCGGTTCATTCATATCATTTAAAAAAGTGACGTTAATTTTTTTGCACTTCATTACAAGAGAGAGGACTAGCTTTTTTCCCCTCTTTAATTTCACCTTTGTTTCATTAACAATTGTTTATTATTCCAAACGAGCTGTGCGCTAAGGCTTCTTACATTCCTGATTTGCTTTATAGGACTCTGGCTCTCAGCCAGACAAGTGCTTTTAGACTCAGATTTCCAGTAGTGCTGTCCTTCTGGACTCAGGCTCTGAGGAAAGAGCTGTGAATAAAGACCAAAAGACTAAGCCAAACAGATCTACCGTTCCTACTCCCAAAATCAGTGCTGGAAGACAGCAGTTTAATGTCTCTCCACCTGTGACATAGGGCTAGTCTACTGATGGTGGGAAAATCGCCGCCGTCAGATCGACCTTCCTGATGACAGGGTCTGTGAAGACCCAAGCAGTTGATCAGGAAGCCAATCTACTAAGATCACCTTGGCAACTGCAATAGTGCTGAGTCGAAGGGTGTCCCCTCCCTTTGACTCAGCACAGTGGACACGCCGGGTGTAAGCAAGTCGAACTGAGATACGCAAGTTATTTTAACTAACTTGCGTATCTCCATTTGACTATTGCTGAAAACGACGGGCAATGTAGACCTGCCCTTAGTGAACGTGGAAATGTCCTTGCACCCCTCCCCCTATGGGCTACACATGCCAGTCCCAGATACCATGTCTCAATGTGCAGTTTTGTGCAAAGCAGAACAGGCCCATGTGGGTAACTACAAAAAGGATCTTGCTCTGCCAGCACCCTTCACCTGATGATCTCTGGCCACCTCCATCTGCTGGCCTGCCAAGACGCCACTCAAGAGCCTTTCTTGGGGACCTAAAAGTCATCTCCTCACTGCTAGCAAAAAGCAGCTGCACTTCCCTCCCAACCTCTTCTAAGTGAGGAAGGCACAGTTCTCTTCCCTTCCCCAGTGCCAAATTCTCTCTCCACATAGTTAACACAGGTCATGGGAAGGTGTCCAAAGCCAACACTGATCTCACCTTGAACAGGGCGCCTCAAATCCCAACCCTAGTGGTTTTTGGATGGAGCCAATATCTAGCCCGTAACCACTCATCGCCTTAGCCTTTGCTACACATACTGCTCAACAACACCACTCAAATATCAGCGAAGAAAAGTCACTCTCAGCCACGTCAGCAAATACAATTATAGTCCTGGGTAAACAAGCACCAGGGTTCACCTTTCATTGGAGCTACTTCTTGGGTAGCCCAAGGGACTGTAAGCTCCCAGAGGAACAAGATGTTTAAAAGGGACACCAGATTTACATCATTTATCATACATACTCTTTGCAATATACCAATAAGCTTGATTTCAAGTCTTTTCTGACTAATTAGTTTCTCAATACGTCGTCATCCCCCACTCCCATATTCCTAACAGAGCTGGCAGACTGAGCTTGCATAAACGTGTTGAAGATCTAGGATAGGTTAGCTGGTTAACCTCTGCTATAGAGACAGCAGAGGAAGTGCAGGGCAACAAGCCAACGCTATTGCAGGGGCTGCTGAAGAGCAACTCAAGAAGAGATGCCATCAAATTGAAAAGCAATCACATTGTGAGCTGTTGTCACAGGTGATCTCTAGGACAATTAGGACAGGCAGTTGTTCAAGCATTTCTGTTTCTACGTGGGACGTGTCTTGGGCACCGCTCGGCATGTTGAGTCAGTTTTGCAGCTTCAGACTGGCAATCGCACTGTGTGTTCTAGGCTGTCATTCACGATATAGCCCTCCTGCATAGTCTGCTCTTTCCTCCAACAGCAGAGAGAGATTGGAAACAGCGAGTTTGGCGCTGTGCTATCTTCCTCCCTGGGCTCTGCACAAGGCTGAGGAGAATCAGGGGAGAGGTGGGAAGGTCAACTACAAGCTGATTAGTGGTGTGAGGCTGGGATCCCTTCGTAGTTACTCAGGCCAAGAGAAGGGGAGAGGAGATCCGCAACTTAAACCAGCAATCAGCAGGGATTCTCTGCCCCCAGACTGGCTGCTGAGGGCAAAGTAGGAGGGGCTTTTGCTTGCTTGTTTTAAACAAAGCAACTGAAATTTACAAACAAGCCACTACCTGCCACGGCCACTGAAAGGGAAGCAGCCTGGAAGATAGCAGATGCACAGGGGAGTGGGAGAGCTGGCTCAGAGAAACTGAGTGTTCTGCTTTCTGCTTCCCCAGCCCAAAGACCCTTCCAAAAAAAGAGGCAAGCAGAAAAACCTGTGCAGAGCATTTTATAAGACAGGAATACGTCCAGGCCTGCTGCTGTGGGAAGGCACCTTTGGAAAATGGGATGTTTTTAAAGTGGTCAGTTCTGAAAGATTCCTGATGACAGAGTCCCTTTTAATTTTTTGGTGGGTGGTGTTTACAGATATTCAGATTCAATTCCCCAACGAATTACTACAACTTTGAATTTGAACTTCCCTTCCCCTTCCAAAAAGGCCTCTGGACAGTTTTACATGCATCACGTACCATCATCGCTGGTGTGGTGCTCAGCTGTTATATCCTGAACTGAGTCTTCTGCTGAGGCAGTCTCTCCATGAGGACTTTCACTGCAGTGTGAAGAAACACATTTCAACGTATTACACTGGAAGAAAGTCATTTTGCCATCTACAAAACCAGTCACACCTAACACTAGAATAGTTACGCTCTGGAATAGGCTTCCAAGGGAGACTATAAAATTCCCAGGACTGGAGGATTTTAAGAACAGGCTGGACCTGTCAAGGATGGTCTAGGTGTACTTGGTCCTGCCACAGTGCAAGGGGCTAGACTTGATGATTTCACAAGGTCCCTTCCAGACTTACATTTCTATATGTCTATGAACACTAGGATCTTTCTGCTGTGATTCCACTGTGCCAGCCACTCTGTTTTTAATGCACGTAAGTGCATCCACCTCTAATGTGACTGAAAAATCAAAATGAGTCTTTAGTTCCATGAGCATCTGAAGTAGGTTCTTCACCTTATATACATGAGGAAATTTAGACAGGGAAACCTGAATTTCAATCTCACAACCCAGCTTTTGGGACATTTTAGATGTCACAGATGAAGAAGGCATAATAGAATCATAGGGATGGAAGGGACCTCATGAGGTCATCTAGTCCAACCCGCTGCTAAAAGCAGGACCACTCCCACTAAATCACCCCAGCCAGGGTTTTGTCTAACCGGACTTTAAATATCTCCAAAGATGGAGATTCCACCACCTTCCTAGGTAGCCCATTCCAATGCTTCACCACCCTCCTAGTGAGAAAGATTTCCTAATATCCAACCTCGACCTCCCCACCTGCAAATTGAAACCATTGCTCCTTGTTCTGTCCTCTGTTACCATCGAGAACAGCCTAGCTCCCTCCTCTTTGGAGCACCCCTTCAAGTAGGTGAAGGTTGCTATCAAATCCTCCCTCAGTCTTCTCTTCTGTAGACTAAATAAGCCTCGTTCCCTCAGTCTCTCCTCATACATCATGTGCCTCGGCCCCCTAATCATTTTCGTTGCCCTCCGCTGGACTCTTTTTAATTTGTCCACATCCTTTCTGTAGTGGGGAGCCCAAAACTGGACACAGTATTCCAGATGCGGCCTCACCAGTGCCGAATAGAGGGCAATTATCACATCCCTCGATCTGCTGGCAATACTCCTACTGATGCAGCCCAATATGACGTTGGCCTTTTTGGCAACAAGGGCACACTGTTGGCTCATATTCATCTCCCCGTCCACCAAACCCCACAGGTCCTTTTCTACAGCGCTGCTACTTAGCCGATCGGTCCCCAGCCTGTAGCAGTGCATGGGATTTTTCCGTCCTAAATGCAGGACTTTGCACTTGTCCTTGTTGAACCTCATGAGGTTTCTTTTGGCCCAGTGCTCCAATTTGTCTAGTTCTCCCTGAATCCTGTCCCTGCCCTCGACCGGGTCTACCATTCCCCCCAGCTTGGTGTCATCTGCGAACTTATTGAGCATGCAATCTATCCCATCATCGAGATCATTAATGAACATGTCGAACAGAACCGGCCCCAGGACCAACCCTCGGGGCACTCCACTCATTACTGGTTCCCAACTAGACATTGTGCCGTTGATTCCTACCCGCTGAGCCCAATGATCTAGCCAGTTTTCGATCTACCTTACTGTCCACTCGTCCAACCCATACTTCCTTAACTTGCCAATGAGAATGCTGTGGGAAACTGTATCAAAAGCCTTGCTAAAGTCGAGGTATATCACATCGACAGCTCTTCTCACATCCACAAAACCAGTCATCTGAGACCTAGTTCATCATCTCTGCCAGTCCAGGATTATCCTCTATACAGTATTATCCATTTTTCTAAATTGATTAGTTACCCAACTTCTGGAATGTCTTGTTTTCCCCAGTGGAAATTATTCCACACTTTAATAGGATATTTCAGATTGTTTTTCCTGATAAGTTTAAAACGTACTTAACTTCACAAAACAACTGACTCCCATATCAGATTAACTGGCCTAAGTCTTTAATCACAGATATCGAAGCATCTCTGTTTATTATTTTAAATGAGACAGAGCTTCATAAAGATCGCACATGCAAGAAGTGGAAAAGAAAGGGGAGAGGAGAAAGGAAGGGAAGCAAACTCATGCACATTCCCAAATGGCCCTGCAGAGCTCAACCGCCAGTTAGCAATGAAGGTGTGCCCTTTTTTGCTCAGCTAGTTTACACGTCGAACAACTTTGCTTGAGGAAGACTCTCCTCTCCTCTATACAAGAATCTGCTGTTGAAGAGAAAAGCTGTTTGTTCCAGAGCCTTACACTTGCTCAAGATGTCGTGAAGCAAGGACTGGAGACCCCTTTGCAGACGGGTTTATGGCCTCCAAGGGCCAGACTGAGCAGGTCTTAAATCATCTCAGCAAGCAGATTTTATATTTCTTCAGAGGGTCATAACTTGCTCAATCATTTTGGCCCTGACAAGTTTAGAGTAAGTTCACTAAAGGCTCATACTTTCCTTTTAAGAATCTTTTAGTGAGATCTAGCTCCTCTGTTAAGAAAAGAAAAATAGGAGGCTTAATCTCAGTGTCTCATTACACTTAATACACATAACAAACACTCTGTTTCCTAGTCCTCTTCAAAGACCACAACTCAGGAGGCATTAGTTAACTTTCCCATCCTTTACTAGGCAGGATAAAGACTCTGCAAAGTTTAATAAAAGAATGCAAGGCCAAAAGAAAGCCCCAGGAGGGCTATCGTATTACTGGCTAAAGTTTCACCCTTACGGTGAAGTAATGTAGCATACAACCAGCTCTAATGATCTAAACAGTGCGAAAAGAGAAGCAGGATCACATTCCTTCCCACCCCCTCATCCAGCACGGCCAACCAAAAACCCTGCCACTGCGGGAAAGCGATCCTCTCTCTCCAACTCTCACACGGGTGCTTAGATGCTCTGATGAGAAGTGCTAGGCTGCTGGATTTCTATACAAATCCCGAGGAAGCGCTGGCCATACATGTTGCCAGAGGAATGCAAGTCATATTGAGTCTCTTTATAAACCATCTTCTCCTCTTCGAGTCTGATGTAAGATTCCCCAACCAAGCCCCCCATCCGCCCACATTAATACTGTCTCTTACTAGCTTGCTCTCACGTGGTGTCTATCTGCTCATGCGGACATGGTCTGAGGTTGGATCAAAAGCAATTTATCAAAGGTGTCCGTATCAAGGGCCTAAATCTAAATCGCAAACTATACGTCGTGTCCCACCACCTCCGCTCCCAGCACAAGTTGTTTCCCTCTTCCGCAGCAGCAGCTGACTAGAAGTGACTGCCGCGCAGTAAGAGCACGGAAAGCAATGTGCACAAAGCTCATCAAAACCAGCTCCTAGCCACAGGGGCCTCCACACTGGAGCATCATCCTTCCTGAGTTACTAGACGCGGACAAGAAAAGGCAGCCGAAGCTGGGAATGGGAAAGGGGCAAGCTTTCAGGTGCAAGTGTACTCAACTCCTTTGTCTGACGAATCAGCTGAGCCATGAGGGGACCTGCTTTGCCACATGCAAGCTCTAATGCAGAAAGCCCTCTAGGCAATAACTAAAAACCACTTAATTCCAAGCGTGTCATGAGACTAGAATGGGAGCCAGATGCTTCTCCCTGATTAATTTCTTTACACGTTTTCAATCATATTTAACTCTGCCCCTCCCTTGCTTCTCCCCTAAGTAGGAGACATGCAGGTGGTTAAAAGAAAAACAGAGATAAGCTAAATCAAGTGAGGTAAGTGACCGGAACCTCAAGGACATTTTAATGCTTTTTTTTTTTTTTTTAAGGGGGATGGACTCTCTCTCCCAACCTCCAAAATGCAGTGACGGGTTTGTTCAAAGAGGGTCAACCAAGAAGGCATGATTTTACATGGTCACTCTCAGCGGTGGATCCACAGCCATGCCTGCGGCTAGGCACCCTCATCATTTTCCAAAGCAAGTTCTAAGCAAAAATAGCACTTGGAAACCAGAGACTAGAGTAATGCCAGTTAAAAAAAAACCCAGAGATGCCCTTCACCATGTACTTTATCTGCCTAAATATTAATTATTTGGGCTAAGTCTCCTACAAGTTTGTCATATTCCAGGTACACTTTAATACAATAAATAGGGTATACAATACATTAATTGTAGTAACAATTTATACAATAAGAAATAATAAACTGAACATTTAACAATTTCATTCCTTTTGGAGCTGCACCCACCTACCTATGGGCAAAGCTCATGCATGATGGAAATACAGGTCTCTGAAAGGATTTTAAAAAGTCAGCACATGGAATTCAGCCAGCCAGTAAAATCAATGGCAAACTGGTATCCTAGCCATGAAGAGTAAATGAATGCAATAACCCTTTGTTTAACAGTTCAGGCAGTTTGTACCAAGTCTCTCCTTCCAGCTCGTGTCTACGGCAATCGATGGCTGATGAGTGATCCTATGCTGTACTACAGAAGGAAACCAAAAGCCAACTAGTTCTACCACTAAAGCATCTTTTTTAATATGAAAACAAGAAAATAATTTGCATTCCTGGAGCAACTGTGGGCAAGGGTATGGAGACCATTAAATATTCGTCTTTCAATGGGAAGTGGGCAAGATCAATTCAATCACTAGGTAAGCAAACACTTCCCTTCTCCCTCTGTCCACAACCTTCCACCCCAGATGACATGAGCCATTCCGGCTGAATTGTTTCCAGATGTTGCCTTCCGACGGAAAGCATGGCCTGGCCTGGCCTCCTGGGGTTTGGGTTGGATGGAAATGGTAATTTTTTTACATCCCCCTCCCCGCCATCAGTATCGTCCTGAAAACTAAACCATGCTGCAGCTTTCTAGGTTCAGCTGCAATCAGTCCTGCCCCTGAAGTGAAGACCCTTAGGGTGGGCAGAAAAATGAGCATTGTAAGAACAAGCTGGCATCCTTCCTCTGTTTCCTAATGGTGCCTACTGTACCAGTAATCCTCAGTGCTTCCACCCCTGCTGTAGACGGGACCTTCCAGTTCTCTCGGTCCTGGGAAGACGTTCTCATGTTGGATGATGATGGTTTTGATTAGCTCATTGACATGAGCCTGGCAGGTGACCTGATCGTGGCCTTCAGGCACAGACATCAGGGTGGGCCCAAAGCAGATGGCTAAGTTGTAGGGGTCCATCATGTTCTCTTCGCTGAACTGAGACAAACTGCAGAAGACAAGGAGAAGGGGGCATGGAGAGGATTAATATGAGCAAACAATAGTGACATCTCCTGCTAGTGAATCAACACCTACGTTGAGAGGGTTAGCTTTGGGTGTTCTCCTCTTTAAGTCCCCTTCTGCTGAGAATTGAACCCTTTGGCTCACTGAAGGAAAACATGACTGATGGCATGTACTGGGGCACAGGCAGCTCCTCTGGATGCACCTCCCGGGACCTGACTACTTGATCTGATTCGGCTTGCATACAGATATTCCTAGCTGAAATCTGCACTGAAAAGAGACGATTTGGCTGCTTGTGGACATACTGATTTCTTGATTGAATAGCTAAGGCATTTTCCATTTTCTTAATGTACTCCTCAATGAGCACACTCAGCATTTGTAAAAGAAAGAACATGTCAGACTGGTCCCTCTTTTCAATAGCTTTATCCGTCATGCAGCTTGAATTTCATGGCTGGGGATGTATTTACATACGGGTGACTCGTGCAACCCGCTCGGATAGCAGCAGCTGCATTAACACTTTACCTCCAGTCGAGGCCAGGGCAGGCCTGACCCAGCCAAAGCTGCTCAACAGATCACAGCGTGCAGCACTGCACACAGCAAGGGAGCTGGCAACCAAGAAGCCCCTTCTGCTTCTTTCCATTTGCAACCTCCTTAAAACATAACTCTTTCCGAGGCCAAAGGCTCCCAATGATAGCACAAGAAGAAACCGACGCTCACTATGGAAGCAGCCACTGAGACTGTAAGCATTAGCTGCAGTGACACACTGAAATCCTTTCAAGCTTAAAAGCAAGGCAAGTTAGAGCTAGAAACCTCTAGGACTTGTACTTCGGGGAGTTTCTTGTTGGGAGCTTTTCCTGGAGCAGATCTGTAGGATTTGCCAAGAGCATCCGGAACATTGAGTCTCTGCACAGCCACACTTTTTTAAACTGAATATATTTTAACCCCAAACCTGTAATTTAAACCTGTCGAGGCACCAGTTAATGATTAAGCACCAAACCGAGAGCTAAATTCCAGTACAACCCTCCTTGAAACATCCTGTTTTCCAGTTCATTTCTTAGAATAATTCAAAGCTATTCAGGCTGGAAAGGAACAGTCACTTCTACGGCTGCAGAAGTGACATCTACAGAATGAGAATCCCAAGGCATCAAAGAATTTGACATCATCATTATGGAAAGTTTCCCCTCTTGCACTGCAGCGTCTCTTTCTCATGCCATTGCTTGGATGAGGGAAAAGAGTGGTAACTTTGGTTTTCCAGTATGTATGACAGGATTCAACCAATGCCCTGGAGCATTTTAATGAGGGTCTTTAAACACATTCGTCAGTTTCACATAAGAGTTTGGAGCACTCTCAGGAACAGTTGATGTAGTAGTGCCTCAGCACAGGCAAGCGGACCCAAGTTGCTGCACTATGTAATTAGATTGCCACGTAACACAACATTGTTTTGGTTTTAGTGTTTATTTTATTAACCTGCTCTCCCCCCGAAGAAGCCTGAAGTGCTTTGCAAATTTACCTAAGCAGGAATCACGTCACTCCCCCTAGAACTGCAGCCATCGAAGGTGAAACACAGCAGCACAACCGCTTTTTTTCCCATGCTGCAGTTTGTTTAATGGCCACTGCATACTTACTCATTAGTTAAAATCAGCACATTTCCACAACTGCTTTGAGAAGTCTTATTTCCCAAGCGTCATATGAACTATTTCTGCAATGGGAGCATTCATCCATTCCAGAAGCCCAATGTTCCTCCATTTTATTGTAGTCACAGAAAGGTCAGAAAGGGTTGCTTTATCTAGATAGTTTTCAGGTCCTCTGGGACACTGATAAGACAAAGGGCAAGAGGTTCCATATTCCTCTGTAAGTTATTTATAGCTGAAATCTCTAACTGCAGTATGCGATGCTAAACCTATCACAAGGAAAAGGGAAAGACGTCCATCCTCCATGCTGTCAAAACGATGAGATTAACATGACTGAGGTCTGCAGAGTTGTGCCTCAGAATTCAGCTCTGAAATATTGAAGATTCCATCTTCTTGCACTGCCATGCCCCTGATGAGAGAGGGCAATCAAATAGGAATCCACAGAGAGACGCCAACATCTAAGCCCTGGGACAGTGTCTGGTTTTTTTGGTTGGGTTTCAAATATACCATTTCAGACAACTTTGGTGATGTCTAGAAAGAGGCTGCCAAAATTAGCTCCAGATCCAAAATGCCCCCAGAATCTGGAGATGTTCTGATCCAAAATTTTGATTCAATCTGTTAGAAAGGTGACAGATGAGAAGTTCAGATTCAATCTCTCCCAAAGTTTAGGAGGGTCAATCTGATATTTTGGTTCAGGGCCAAATTCTGTGCATGTACCACAGATAATTTTAATATCCTCTCTCAAACAGTCTCTTTCTCTCTCCGTTTATACCTGCCCCATTGTGAACATAATGAACAACAGCACTGGCCTACCCATTTGACGTTATCCGCTTCCACAGAGATCATCACGGGGCTCAAGTACCTGTCTGATTGCAATATTTCTTCCTTAGCATCCTCAAGAGCCCCTAATATGCAAGAACAAGACTGGGTTTCCTCTGCCAGCAGAGTTCCATGTACCCACCAGACTGGGAGTATGGATTTTAAGTATTTTGAGCCCACCTACCCCAACAAGGATGGAATACACAGGCCTCCCAGTTCTCGCTAGCCTAGGACCCAGACACTTCCACTAGCTTACCAGGCCAGCTACAGTATTATTCATTTTTATTTCAAGAACTCTAGAAGTCACAATATGCAATAGCAACAGGGCCAGCCAAGTAGATGCTACAGTCCAGTAAGCAGACTGAGAGGCCACAGATTGCTACCAGCAAAGAGAATGCCACTTGCATCCTGAATTGCTGCTCTGATCAGAAATGACCGAGTGTCAAATCTCCAGTCCTCTCCTTCAGCACAATTACATGAACCCCAACAACTAATGCAGAGCTCTGGAGCTTTCAGGGATACTCACTGATTGAGGAATGCAAAGAGGTATCTCATTACAATCAGAGTGGTTTTTGGCAAGCTCAGAAGGACCTTCCGGATGTGTAGTGCTCTCTCTTGTAAGTTATCCATTGCTGAAAGGAAGAAGGAGCCCCATACAGAGTTATTATATCACCATGGCCATACCTGAAGCCACTGAACCTGCATGTTTGTGACACACTATAAAGTTCCCTACACTAGGGTGTAAATTAAAGCTAGGTGCCAAGACACAGTAGCACAGAAACTTGGGGAAGGAAAAGGCTGTCTGCTTCCTGTCACATTTATGATGCATTCTCCAGAAATCCCTTAAAGGAGCATGCAATGTGTGCCTCACCTGTTTTGCAAAGCTTGGTATATGTAAGCTATCTGCAGGTTCCTTTGCAGAGTGGCTGCACTGAGTGTTGCTTCTTTCTTTGGATGCAACACAAGAGCTGACTCCAGTTAGCTAAGAAAAGTGTGTGTTGAAAGAAAGAAAGCGTTTGGTCTGACTCAGAAAACAGATTACCCTAACTGAAGGGTGAGTTAAAAGCTCTGGGTGCAGCAAACTACTGAGAGAAAAATGGGCTGCATAAATCCTCATCCCTGGAAGGAGGAGACTTCTTTTCATCTAACATGAATTAAGCTTTGTAAACTCATTTACTGTGAGAAGAATACCATGAGTTGTTTCGGAAGTAATCATCTTTGCCCAACTTCAAATGGTGCCGCCGTGGTGGCTATTCCACTGCCCGGACAATAGACTCATTCTTTGCTGCTGAATGATTCAACAATAATGGGACCATTTAAAAACTTGGTTTCCAAAAACAAGAAGAAAAAGCTTTGAAATAATCCAAGCTGTTGATACCTGCACGGTGGTCACTCTCACATTATACGTTCTGTAAAGAGAGGCTATAAAAAAACCTTCCTTGTAGCTATGGAAGCGTTATTCAGACTGATTAAAAACACACAGCTGCTTTCCTTCTGCAAATACGCTGCAGCAGACATGCTGCATGTAGAGAGAGAGTCATCGAGACTAGGGACAGCAGACTGGACAGAAACTATAACTGTGGGCTTCCAAGACAGCAGCTGCAAGCGTGTTCTGAGCCGAGGCCTTTAAAAGAGCATTTTGTGCAAATTATTATTTGAAAAAGCTCCTTAGGAAGCTTTGTATCTGACAGTGTGGGGGCCACCATCTTTGAAGTGCACTGTTGGGAAGCAGCTCTTGAAGGACCCCCTGAATTCTGTTCTCTGATTCACTTTCCTACAGAGCTTTTGCCAGGAGATTAAGGAGTGCCACAAGAAGAGCTCTGAGCAATCCTCCCATGAGGCTGGCCGGAGCACTGAGTCGAAAAGGAATCAGGATCAATATTTCAGGAGGTGATGGAAATGGGATGCTCAAGGATTGCTCTAATTACCACAAACTGCTCTTTTTTGGGACTTAGGGGCCAGGGTATGGAGAAATGGGGAGGGTGAGGGTTGATAAAGGGTCACCTGAATTCCTTTGCAGATCTTCTGTTTACATAGAAAGCATTGGTGCTTCATCTACTTACTGACACAGGCAATCAGCTCATGAAAGATTTCTTTTGGGAACAGAGGGTGTTCCAGCCCTCGGAAATAAAGCTTCAGAACTCCTGCTATTGAGTCCATATCATGGTCATTTTGGTCGCCTG
Organism: Pelusios castaneus; assembly: GCA_007922175.1. Classification (NCBI taxonomy): domain Eukaryota; kingdom Metazoa; phylum Chordata; order Testudines; family Pelomedusidae; genus Pelusios; species Pelusios castaneus. The sequence continues at coordinate 648,316 of ML685892.1, forward strand.
CCAGTGGATCCTCCCCTAGTTACAAACAAACAAACAAACCAACCAACCATTAGGAAAAGGTGGTGGGGAGGAAGAGCAAGAGCTGTGGGAGACAGAGAATCAGACTGCTCTGTTAGAAGGACATGTCACAGCCAGAGGTCATTCCCTAACCCCCCAAATACTCAGCAGACAACAGAGCGAATCAGACTGCTCTGTTAGAACATGTCACAGCCAGAGGTCATTCCCTATCCCCCCAAATACTCAGCAGACAACAGAAGGTCAGGAAAGCGTTGCCCTAAGCACAGCAATCAAAACACAAGCCCTCAGCAGCCATCCTCTAGGGGCTGCATGACCTCAGTTAGGCAGAAAAAGGTGTTGACTTTCTTCTTTGGCCCTCACCCATGGCCACACTTGGTGTGGAGTGACTCCTGGAGCTGTGGTTACAGCAGTCGGCTCTGCAGGCCAGGGGCTTTGGGTTGGAGAAAGAGACCCAACATTTGCTTAACAGGGTTAAAGGAGGCAAATTGCCACTGATTCTTTATCACCACAGTGGCTCCGTGACTGACTCTGGAGTTGATTCGGGGGCACGCACAGCAGGCCAATGCTCATGCCGGTCGCCCTCTGTACTGTCCTCAGAAAGAGACAGGTGATGCTGGACTGGTAAGAAAAAGAAGTTTCTGGGGCAGTTCATTTGTGACTGTACTTAGAACGTAGCTGGTCTATTACAAAAAAGGCACACACTTAAGGAGCTGTTCCCGAGGGAAAACTCCCTACCAAATATAATTAGATTTAATGATGGGGCAAACCTCAAATCAAAGCAATATATATCCATTATGTGACTGAAATTTCCAAAGCTTGCCTATTACCTTAATAACACACAGGATAATAAATGGCCCGCTAGGAACCAGAGTCTTATCTCGGACGTTAACTGCCACCAAGGGTTCTGGATGAAATAATAAACTGCACAGACATTATTGTTAACTTAGTCACTTCTGTATATCATCCTCAAGCAAGATGAAGCTAAGAAAATCAATATTTTTTTCATTGTGGCAGCTATTTTCCCCCAACATGTCTGGCATCTGTCCATTCCTCTCAGGAAGGGGGTCTTTGAGTCTGGTGGCCCTCAACCCCACAACACATTTCCTTTGTTCTCCAAGGTGTTTCAAGAACCTCCCTGTTAGGCAGAATAAAATGACACCTCTCTTTCCTCTCACACTCAGCCACCCACTGACTATGTGCTATGCTCCCACATCTGTGATGGAAAGAGATGTGAACACGACAATTAACAATTCATGTGTCACTTGCCACATGAGACGTATGAGGATGCAGTACTAGCCTTGTGATTTGTGGAGTCCCAAGGAAGAAGGGATCCACAAAGTGCTAAGCTTCACATGGAAGCTAACCCTCTCTCTGCAGCAGGGAGGCTGGGTCAGATAGGAGTTGCTGAGTCAGAGGGCCCCCAAGGGGTTGCTGGTGCATAACACCACATGCAGCCTGAAAAACCCTAACAAAAGCCCTCCAAAGGAGAGTCAAATGAACAGTGCCTTGAAACAGACTCTTCTGCTTGCCGAGGATTAGATATTTCTTCATAAGAGATGTCAGGGGCAAGGAAGAGAACCCATCCACAAGGTGGGAGAAAACAGACTAGGTAGTTAAACCCAGCAAGGAAACGCTCTACAGTTCTGGACATGTGTGCAGTCTTTGACCTATCAGGTATGACAGGTGCTGAAATTCTGAACAATTATTATACGGTGATGTTGCAAGACATGAAGCATAACATATCAAGTGACTTTGTGTGTTCCAGGTTAGCGAGCACTGAAAAAAATTCTTTGCCTGGAGTCATTTATGAAATGGGGAACTGTAAAGATAAAAAAAAAAAAATAGACAAAACCCCCATACCTAAATAGGACACAATTAGTTAAAACCAAAACACAAAAGGCATTTTAGAATAGTAATTCTAACAGGAGTACATTTAGTGATACAGAATACACCCCCTCACCTCTCTCAAATGCATTTTTGATATCATTCACCTCAACCTGTGACCCAGACACTCTGAATATCCCTTCATGCTGCAGCCCTGTAGGAGAATAAAAGAAACCCATGATGACAGTCAAAGACAACTCATTTCCACATCTAGCAAAAGAATATTGCCTCGTAGATTAAGAAGGATTAGATTTGTATTGGTAAGTGTCTATTTAATGTATACGCAAACCAATAAAAATATTTCCTTTGAAAATAATTGAAGTTTACAAATAGGCAAAGAAAGCAAAATGCTGCTTGAGAACTTCATTTGATTAAAGAATATTTACTTTGCATATTTTGACATGTGTTGTCAACAGTTTTAACAATTTATAACTTGAGCTTTTAAAATCTCAATGTCTGTCATTAAATAACCATTTGACTGCTATATAATTTCCCACAACTGTGAAAACTACGGCAAAAAATTTTTAAAATGCTTAAAACATAATTTTATGCAACTGTGAAAATGTAAAATGGTTAAATAAAAAGTTTTAAAATAAACATTGATATCATCTGTTGAAATTATAAACAAATAAAAATAAAATTCTGCCTCGCCTAGACACAGTCAGAGTGGGATCCCATACAACATTACAATGATGTCAAGAAAATGATTGGGCCAAATTCTCCCCTCCTTTGGAAAATTTCTTTCTACAAAAAAATCTAAGAATACTGCCCAAGACCAAGGAGAACGCAAGTCTCCTTCCACACCAGAAAAGCAAAAGGACATTCACTTTACTCCCATAAACACTAGAATAAACAGCATCTTAATATTTGTATACGGTCTTTCATCTTGACATACCTCCAAAGTACCCTACAAGCTTAATCAAGTCATATACCTATATAGTCAAACCATTCCGCACACAGAGCCACTCCTTGCATAGAACACAGTAACTCTTTCTTGTTTAACAACAACATTAGAAAATCGTTGGAACAAGAAGTGAAGAGCAACTTATTCAGTTGAAGTCACAGAATAGAAATTACCCAGTCATTAATGTGATAGGATATTTGGGATGCCAAGGGAGTTTTCAGGATATTCCAGTAGCACTACAAAATCATTAAAACTGATGGGGGCAAGTAGGTGATGGAATTCAATATATTACTATAAAATATCTTCATTGGAACATTAAATATAAGCAGCAAATGTTCACAACAAACTTTCTAACTTATAGCACTGTATATCTAACTAACGTCGTCTTGGATCATCTGTGACCAGCTCTTCTCATAATTGATGGTATTATTTTATTCTCTAGGTAATTGCATACTTGTATTATATGGCTCTTAATTGTTTGTCGTATCAGCACACATCAAACTGCACAGTGAAAAACAAACCTATACCCAAATGCAGCCAACTGAGCATGAAAATGGAATCAATCCTCTATTTACACAGAAATGGTTATTTAAAAGCATCTGTTTACCTGTAAGGTGTAATCACATCACATCACAGAACTGAACTTTAATGGGTCAAGCAATCAATTCTTTATAATTTCCTTTTAAAAAGAATTTGCATGGGAAGAGCTCATTTCTCTAACCGTAAATTGTGCTTCCTTTAGCATATATTTTATTTAGTTCTCCAAGGGGGAAAAGTTGAGGAGAATCTATATTGTAGTTTCCAGAGTGCAACATTGATTCAAACAAAAGGAAAGTGGAACTGGACTATTCTGTGAAGTTAGATGAAAACAAACTCCATCCCTCTACCTGCTTACTGACTGGCCATTGTTCTTCGTTCTATGTATTTAATAATGTCTCATTAAAAACACACACTTCAGAATAAAAATGCATGGAAGTTATCTTAAAATCATGCATTTATCTTTTATCCAAGAAAATAAATGTGCTTCTCAGCTCCCTGGGTGGGCCACTCGAATACTGCAGGAAAGGACAATAACTCCGGCCTCCAAGTAGGGAAGAGTTGTAAGTAGGCAAGATGGATATTTGGGGGGAGGGGACGAGGAAGTTAAATGGCAAGGAAAGAAATAAGGCATAGGGACAACTGGAGCCGAAAGGCCTTGTAAGATTGCCCAGTCAGAGAGCCACAGACGAAGCGGACATCTTCCAACTTCACGCAAACGTCAAGATAAGAAGATAAGGGACCCATGCTGAATGAAATCAAAGGAAACTTGAAGGCTTCTGCAATAGCAAAGTAACTCCTCACTGGGAAGGAAGGATACGTGCAGGAGGCACTATTCTAGCGCCTAAGTATCTGCAATAGCCACTCTTTTTCCTATGCTTAGGACAGACAGCAGCACAGAACCACTGATTCTGCCATGTGGACAGTACGGAGCTCTTAATGCCTGCTCTAGGGTACCAACACTAACATTCTGTGCTAGGCTACTCTAAACATTCACAGGAGACATCTACACACTGAAGCACTTATGTGGTTTATTTAAATCAGAGACAGGTGGACTCAGGTTATGAGGTTTGGATGTGAATTTTCCTAGAGTTCAGAGCTGGGATCCAAATCGAGGTTTTCTTGTTCCTCAGTTTGAGTTTAAACGCCTTTTCAGCATCTCCCTCCCCACAGGTTCTGCCTGCCTCACTCTGCTAAGGGGCGTGTAGAAAGAAAATGACTTATCCGTACACTTACCATGTCTGCTAATGAATCGTATGCAGCTCTCCACCACAAGGGGAATGGCTTGGCTGGAATCCTGAGCAACCAAAGAAAATTAAAACAAACTGTCAAGCACAAAGCTGACTGAGAACTAGTAAGAACGCAATCTGAAATCCACTAGCAAACTTAATGGAGCTATACATCTTCTGCCAGAGATTGGGAAGAGCCATCCATGAAGCCTGAAGGAGGTACTGTTGGGTTTGTGAAAGATCCTAGAGACACAGAACACTGCTGTTTGCAGAGATGGGAACTGCCTCCCCAAGTTATAAAGGAATAAATACATCTAAGTGCAATGAGCCAGCTCCAAGTCAAAACCAAGGATCAGCAATTCTGATCTGCACTCAATGGACAAGACCATTATTGGAATGCATTAATATTGTTAAGAGACAGCTCCACGCAATGCCCGCAAGCCTGGCATGCCCACACAGAATGCTGGGGCCCTCTGCCTGAGGTCTCTGCTCTCCGGGTGCCACAGCAGGGCATTTTTCAGATGGATTACCATTCATCCCAAATAGGACACATTTTGGTTTTGCAGAACAAGCTCGCGATATTTGATAGCAAAACCATTTCCGCTGGCACACCATCGTCACATGCTCACTGAGTACTATACAAATACCAGTTCACAATGATAGTATGCACGGCAGACTGTTCTTTGCCTTAGTTCTGGCCCGATGACACTTTTTGGTTTGCCAGAAACATTGCCATACGTAAAGTGAATCATCAAGTCAGTGATCAAGTTGTGTAGCAGGCAAACAATTCATTGTATTTCTCCAGCCCTTTTCTTCAGAGAATCATTTGCAAAAACCAAGAGACTGCATTACTCTTCCCATTGTAGACAAGGGTAAACTAAGGCACAGCAGTTATGATACAATTTTTTTAAAAGGTTCAGTGATTCTCCTTTTAGTGGGCTGTACAACACCTATAATTAATAGATTTTAAGGCCAGAACAGACCATTGTGATCATCTTGTCTGAGCTCCTTTATAACCAGGCCAGAGAACTTCCCAAAATAATTGCTAGAGTAGAACTTTGAGCAAACATCCAATGTAATTTTGCAATTAACTTTTCTCCTCGTTGGCTGAATTGCATTAGCTTTCTGCAAGCTGTACACACTTCGCAACACAACCGTGCTTTGGACTACAATGGAATCCTACAGCTTAAGTGGCTAATGACAGAGTTTATCAATAATCATCCAGACAACCCCGTAGATCTACACTGCTCATTTCAGTGGGCACCAAATGAACTTTCTAGAGAAGTACTGTTCTCTGTCCCCAAAGCAATTACCTATCTCAGAACAATGTGCAATTTAAATGGTTAGGCCACACTCACAGAACTATTATAGCCACACGCAAGTGATTTCAGGTGGATTACTTGAGGCACAGTGGCATTCATTTTTCCCCAACAGATTAATTTTCTGTGTAGGTTTCCAAGTCACAGGGTACTTAGTACGTCAGCTCCAATCAAGTACAGAACACGTTGAGAGCTCGCCAACACTATTGTGGATGACTATCAATAATCAGACCTGCAGCTATCGCAAAGAGTCTGTTCCTAGTGTGTATTGTAAACAAAGCGACCATCTCCACAACAGATGAGCTCAGGGTATTGAAAAGATTCAGTTCTGCACAAGAAAGCCTGCAGACAACAGGAAATGCAAATTCTCTACACGTGCAGTTAGAGGAGGAAGATTCAGGTTTCCATTAAATTTATATAGCTTTTCTTCACAGCAGATCTTTCCACAAACTATCCCCTATTCTTCTGCGTCCAAAACCAACTCCTAATATACCTTTCATCTAACTTCAGCACAGAAGCCTACATAAAGTCAAAAAATCATGAGCTCCAACATGGGAACAGTTTTTAAAAAAACAGCATATTGAATTTTATACGTAGCTTATTGTCATTGCTCAACGTATAGCAAGGGTCATGTTTTGCCTATAATTTCCTAACTAGGAAAGAAAAAATGTAAAATACAGCTTGTCTTTCCCTCCCACTATGAACATAGTAACAAGAGATGCATGGATCTGGTTAACCTGCTATACTACGCCTTCAAACAGCAACTGCAACCTACTTTCTGCCTAATGAAAAATACCAGCTGACACAGATTTTGCCAGCTGCAGCTCAAGAATGCAACAGGGACCAAAGAAAGAAGTGATGAAATGATGTTTCAAGTCAAATCTTGTCTTTATTGGATGTGAAAGACTTTTGTTCAGTTCCTCCCTATCCCAGGATAACATGATCTAGTTCCTTTGTTATTAAAATGTCAGCATTTGAAAGGCGGTAAGTCATCACTATGGACACAAAAGAAAGCATCCTTAGAATTCCCTGGAGTCACTTTTATTATAAAAGGTACAGCAAGGATGGTTACAACTCTATTTAATAGAATTGTGAGTTAAAAAAGAATAAACAGTAGCTCAAGTAATATACGTCAGCAGGAAACCATGAACTATAAACATTAATGTAGCAATCTGCTTACCGTTTATGGTGACTAGAGCTCCTAAGGAGCAATAATGTCCAAGACAAGCAGATCTGATATTTCAACCAGCCCAACCGTGCATGCACACCCCTCCATCGTAGGTAGAGATATACTAAAATGATGTAGGATAACGACATTGCCCTATTCCATCACACAAGTTAACAGACTGAAAATATACTTTTCAACAAGAGCTTACTGACTCTGCATATCTCATATTAACCATATTGCTGACCTACCTATTGTTCTTTAAGACGACTATGGACTAGAGGTTAACATTACCACATGATGGGTAGGAAGATGGTAGTTGGCTCAAGCAGCAGCTGGGAGTCAGACGGCTTGGGTTTTATTCTGAGCTCTTCCAGACTCCATGGGGCATTGGGGAAAATCAATTAAGGTCCGTGACTCAGTTTCCCCCTCCGTAAAATAGGAATAATACTGACCTATGTCACACAGCGATGCTAAACTCATGAACATTTGCCAAATGGGTTAGGCCCTCGGAAGGAATACGCTATAGAAGGACAAGTCCTGTGATAACTGGAAGTAAGTTACTGAGCTCAGCCAGTAGACCACTAAGATCAGTCTTTTACCAAAGTTGTTCAGTAATTGGGAATGCCTGAGCTCCAAGCCCTTCCAATTTCCTTCAATATCATTATGTATTACTGGCTTAGCATGAATAATCCACTCAACACTGTATAAAACCCAAAACATCAGTCCAGACTTCCAAAGTTGTCATTCATTTTCATGGAAGATGAATCAAAAACTCGCAGATGGCTTCCAATATTTCAATCAATGGCTGCGCAGAAGAGGTTACAGCCTCAGGAATAAAGGACTGCATCGAACCTGAATGGAATTTGGGGCACCAGATTTTATTCAAAGTACCAAAAAACATAAAAATGACATTTTATCGCCCCAAAAGATAAATGCAAAATATCTAGGTTTTCATGATTACAGTTCTTGGATTTGCCGACATTCAACAATATACAAAAAAGCTGTATAAGGGACAGACAGACAGTTTCATGCTTCAGTGACTTATTTATTACCTGCTTCCTTATGGTTGAGCTGCGTCTGCCACTGATCAGAAGCCGAGAACAGACCATGGTGAGGAAAGAACACAGGCAAACGTCAAGTTGACCATTGACAATCAAATTGCTGCTTGTTTGGTATTTCAAAAATTGTTCTCGATCTTGCTCGGGAAAGGAGCCAGATATGGTGAACAATTTCAATAATTTACACTCTGTCATGTCACAGGAACTTTTGAAAGACTAAGCGATTTAATAGAGAAGCACTGTAATCCTGAACCTGAAATGGGAGCTCATTGCTTTGACACAAGATTATATTCAACCTCTCCCTTCCAGTGATATGGAAATCCAGCACATAAACCCTTTGACTCTAAATCAAGTTGGTTATAATTTTCATAGAGCACCTCTCCAAATTGGGTCTATTCTATTGGGTGATAAAGCCATGGGTTGGGGGAAGAAAAAAGCAAATTGGTTTCCCTCTGTGCTGTTAATACACACATATTAATGGATTCTTTATGATAATCTGTGATCAAAAAAATTCATTAGCAACAGCCAGATTAAACCATTTCCAAACAACAAGACAATGATTACAAAACGGTATCATGATTACCGTTCAGGTGGGCAGATATTAGCATTCGATCAGAAGGAAGACTGAGTTTCCTCTCTTGATCTTTTTTTCTGGGGTTTAGAAATTCCTATTTTCTGTAAAGCCGAATCATGGGAGAGAAGGCCTAATAGATCATTCAGCCCACTGGCCTGCCAGGGCAGTTGGCTGCTGAATTCTAACTCTCTCATTTTTGTGGTGTTTAAGAATCAACACACTTATAGTGTTCATTCTGTAAATTTATTTTTTTAGAATGAGCTGCAGCAAAAGTGGGAGCAGATTTCATGAGCTGTCACAGGCAGCGAGATCTATTTTAGACTATTTGTGAAAACGAGTCTTTGATATTTAAAGTTGTTTCACAATGAATAATATTTTATTATTATAAATGTCAGACCTGCCAGCTTGGCTTTACCGTGCAGAACGGGAAATGAAGTAATGATTTCAGGTCAGAAATAATCACCCTCACTTGGTTAAAAAGGCAGTGAGTTGCACAATCCCTGTGGTCAACATAGCCCAGAAAACAAATTCAGAGACACAGATCTGTCACATTTTACAGAAACCCTCATCAAAAGCTTCTCCTTCCTCCCTGCCCATCATGAGAAGCTTAGTTTCACATATTTGGTGACTTATGGCAATGTGAGTGATACTTGGCCTCAGTTACAGCAAAACATTTATTCTTTGGGGCCGCTAGAGATGCTGCAAGCCAATTCCACATCAGGCTAGAGGAGGTCAGCAGGGCAAGGAGAAAGAAAACGCCTTTATGACCATTTCCCCTTCCCCCACACCTCCCATTAAGCAATCAAAAGCACTTCAAGATGCTGTTTGCCTTCTTGTCCCAGCCAACGTGGATAAATCCTGAAGAGTCAAGGGCCGCATCTACGCTACAAAAACGAGGCACTGTTTGGCAATGTGGCATTAGTGAACTCGTTGTTAAACACCACTTGGCATCTAGATGAGACAAAGGCAGTGATGTTTTGAGATGTGCTGCTGCCTAACAGGAAGTGTGCAAACCCTGCCTCGTTTTCCTAATCTACACGGGTCCGGAGTTGGACGCTGGCCCCTTCTGTCAGCTGTCTTTTTGAGGGAGGCTCTCTTTTAACCAATGTGTATTTTAGCCTCACCTACCTGGCAAGGGAGCAGTCAGTCCTTTGACCTGTCAGGGAGACAAATGAAGAAATATAAAGTCTCACACCAGGGAACAGAAACAGAAAAATGCTTTTGCCGGACATGCAAACCCTGCTTTGGAAAGGGGGATTGGGCTGGGATAGAGGAAGAACAACTTTAACGAGTGACAATGTGGCTGCTTCCCCAAAGAATTGCTGCTATTCAGATCATGAGAGCACACCCCCCCCCCCCCGCCCCCCTTCTTGGCAAGGCTCCTCCGTGGCTGACCAGGAAATGCAGAAAACAGCGTAGGCTGCCTGAGGACTCTTCTTTGGAAAGCATTGTTTCTGAAAATTGGTTCCCCGTGCATTCTAATTGTTGACTTCCACTGCCAAAAACTAGGCTTGTCAACCTCTCCCTCCTCCTCCCTCCCAAGGGAGGTGGTGGGGAGAGAGATTATACTTTATGAAACCACTCAGGAAGATTGAAAACATTCTATGATTTGTTAGCCACAGGCTCGACATGCTAGTATTTAGCTATTTCAGGAGGCAGAGCTTTAATGGTATTTTCCGCACTCATATTTGCAAAATCAGGCCAGTAACTTTCATTCTCTTTTCAAGGAAGGGCCAAGCTATTTTGGTGCTGACGATACAGGAAGCATTTTCAAATAGCACAGCAAAGAATAAAGGAGACAATGTTTGGCACGTGCATTTGGTAACCAAATATTTCAGGTCAGATCCTCCAGTGGTGTAAATCAACATCACAGGTATGCTGATTTACACCATCTGATAATTTGCTTTTCCTTCCACATACTCTCCCTGCTTCCTACCCCCAAGTTTAATGCCTCCCTGATCCTGGATAGATGAGAATGAAGGCGAAACGCTAATTGTTGATAGCTGAGAATCAATACAACACTTTGTGAGCAGACACTCCCCCTTCCCACGTAAAAGCTGATTTAACCAAAATGATGCATAATTTATAAAAATGATATTCAGAACCAGAGTTCCTAACTAACTGTCCCATTGCCTTCGTGGAATATTTGTACACACAAATTACCCGGCTGTGATGACAACAAAGAGGTCCTACATTACAGTGACAAATGTATACAGCAGTCAGGGACATAATTACTTGTAGAAAGGAAGACCGGCTGGTATTTTTATTAGCAGGATTTGTCATCTTTAGATTACGGTAATTTGCAAGAAGAGTGATAAAATGTAACCGAAAGGAAAAAGGGGAAACAAAATAGACACATATGCATTCTCCAGTGTCTGGAGACTTGCAGCAGAGTGCTGTATTTCAGCGGACAAAGCTTCTCAAGAAGATGCTGATGCAACTTGTGAAAAAGGTTTTCGTCTCCTCCTCCCCAGTTAAGTGACGTTCTGGGTGCTCAGCATTCAGCCCCATTTATAACTCTGTTCATCCCATTGATTTCCTTGCTTTGGATGGGAGGGAAAACACCTCCGTTTCCTTTGATCTCACAGATAGCTGAAGGCTTTTGTTTATTTCTTTTTTTTTTTTTTTTTTTTTAAAGTGGGCTCTAGCTCACTCTATGCGACATGCACCAGATCCCTTCACAAGCTCAGCTCCAAAGAAAATCAAGCATTGCAGAGCAACCACGAACAGCAGGGGCCTCTAAATCTAGAAAGGCACAACACATTAAACATTCCTCTTGCTCCCTCTTTCTGCCCTTCAGCTTAAGATCAGTTCAAGGGGCAGGCAGGTTAAGAGGAAATAGGTCTTGGTATGCAGGGGTCAGCTAGGAACCAAGAATGTGATTAGTCACAGGGGCCGGTTGGGTGTCATTTGGAAATGTTTAGAAACAGAGGAAAAATGCTCTAAAGAAACAAGCTTTTCTCATTCCCCTCGCCCCCCGCCCCTGCCAGCTCTGGACCATTGTAGTGACAAGGGAATTTCAATGTCCTTTCCTCACTTCCTGCAAGTTTGGTCTGATTAAAATGCAGCTTCTTTTAGAGAGAGAAAGTATTTTTTTATTCTGAAAGCAAATGTCCTAAAACCTGTAGAGTTTTAATTCTCATCCAGAAGTAGACCTGCGCATTATAAACTGCAAGGAATTCAGTTCAGATACCTCGCAAGGAAGCAGGCCCTGCTATCACGTAAACATAAAGGTTCCAAGTCAAGCTATTTCAGACCAGATACTGAGACTGCCAACCCAGCCCCTTGGCAAAGGCTGGCTGGGGAAGTCTTCATGGAGACATGGATGGATGCACTGCTTGGGGGATGTTTCACTAGCAGCGATGAGGTCATTCAATCTCGACTGCTACCTCCTGTCTAGTTCGTGTAGGCAACACATTCTGGGGGCTCCGAACGTTGTTTACAATTCTATTAATAAAGGTCATGTTCTACTGCGTTAGCCTGGTTGGGAGTGAATTTATAGAGGGGGAAAGCAGCTCATCTGCCATCCTAATGAGGCAATGCTTCCAACACCAGCAGTAGACAGTAAATCACAAGCTCTACCTCCATTCAGATTATTAAATGGTGGGAGGGCTGAGTAGACACATGCTTCATTTAAACAAATACATGAAGCACATTAGTGCCTCGTTAAGCCTTTCACTGTTACTCAAGCACCCACATTAGGACACTTGGCTTCTGCACCAAGGAGACGAGAAAAATTAATTAATAAAACATGAGTATGTACACTTGGCTTTGGTAATCTAGGACGATGGTGCTCCTTCAGCCACCTAATGCAATAACTACAGATGACTAATGCAGTGACAAGTGGGTCCCAGACTCACTTTCTCCCAGTGTCTTCTGAAGAAGGTCGTGCTTGGCTTGCAGCTTAGTTATCAGGTTCCTGCCTTCCAGGTACTCCTTCATTTTCTATTGGGGTGAAAGAGAAAAACAGACCATCAATGGGGTGCCAATTTTTCAGATGACAAGTTTCAGTCTGCTGGACTCGGCATACAATTGCCAACAATAGAGTTTTAAGGAACTCTATAGTGAGAAGGATGAAATAAACCTACAGACATACATCGGAATCTCAGCCCATGCCCCAGGAATCCTCCATCTGATTTCCCTTGCTCCAGTCTAGATACAGACTGATTTGCTGCTGAATGCTTGGCATTTCTGAGCCATCTAAGTGGCCGTCTTACACCCTGCTCTCCAGACACAGAGAGGGACAGAAACGCGCTTTCATCAGGCGTCATCGACAACTGAATGAACAATCTGTTTTAGCAAACTAAAAAGCTTATTCTCTCACTTAACCTCCCTCACCCCACTTTACTCTTCAGAAATGGCATCTGCCTCTATTCTGAAAGTGCAAAAAAGGAAAGGAAAAAAACCTAAGGTGACATCTGAGTTCAGATTTGCTCTACTCATCTCAGCTGAAATATCACAGATCATTCTCTATTTATTTCGCTTGAGCTTGATCGGTTTTCCCAGCTCTTCAGAAGAGACTCATAAATCTGTTTTATCCCTTATCTTGGAGAACAATATATTATTCACATCTAAGATGCTTCAATTGTACAGAGTGTTGTACAGAAGATGATCAGTGTCAAGTTTACACTGATTAAGCATTTATAATCCTTTGCTCAAATATTACAGTGCTGAATATAACTTTGTTGTATAATACAACCTTTCTAAACAAGGAACATTTTAAAAATGTAACCAATAAAAAGCGAGGTCAAATGAAGTTGTTCCAACTCTTGACCTCATCTTACCTCCTTTCTGTCCACTGTCTTTCACTCCAGTTTTGTAGTGTCAAATTTACACTAAGCTCCTTGAAATACACATGGTGTCTTAACTATAAAGTATTATGTGTTCTGTTGGCCCTGTGGAGGTCATTACAATGGGAACCCTATAAATACATTTAAAGGAGGATGAGAACCATGGAACAAAAACATATACTATCAAGGGAAAATAAAAGAATTTAGGAGTCCACAGACTGTCAGTGTCTAGAAACAAGTCAGCCACATGGAAGACTGGCATTTGGGTTTTAATTAGCAACACGTGGATGCTGCTCTGAACCTCCTAAGTCTGCACAACTGGAGCAAGAATTTCATATAAAAATCTCTTGGGAAATTCTGAGCATTTTCTGCTTTGTTTCGGGCTGTTATGTCAAGAGTTTTGGTTTTGGATGGAAGCAGAAAGCATGGAAGTGAGTAGCAAAAACTCACTCAAATAAATAGCAAATTAAAGTTAATCAAGTTTTTCAATACCTTCGGAAGAACTTGTTCCTAAGTTTGGTGTGACTGGAGGTTTCATCCCAAAAATCTGTTCAAATCTATTCCAAGCATAGGTTGCTTCCTGCATTCTAACCATTTAGACTGAAAGAAATCCCATCCATCTACTTGGATCTAGACAATTTCACTCAAGTTTCGACAGACTATCAGGTCGAGGCTTGGTCCCCACGTGTCCCCACGGTTGTGGAGAGAGGTCTGATTCTGAAAGGGACTAAGCTCCCTCAACTCTGACAGAGGTCAAAGAGAGCTGAACAGGCTCAAAACATCGCAAGAAGTGTCCCACAATGGGTATATCAAAAGTTTAAAAAATCCATAAATCAACAGGCTTTGCCAGAGAGTTAGGTGTCTCTGAAGTATAGAAAAAGACATCCTTCTTTCTTCACTTCCATATTTGCTATCCCCTGGCACATTTCAACATCATTATAACCAGCTCCCAATAGAAACAGGATTTTCATTGTTGTTCAGACCAGAAACCAAATGCAGGAATTTTCCTTTGTCCAATGTATAGTTTATTGCTTTTATTTATGATGTGAAGTGGTTGTTGGGAGATGGGTCAGGAGCTTACACTTCAACTGGCAGTAAGGAACTAAAACTGTATATTTGAAAAAACTGCCTGAATTCAGAATTTCCCCACCAAGATTACTAGTTAGCTTCCCCTTCTCCTCATGCCTCATATTAAAAAAAATAAACTACACATTTTGTTTTGCAGAGATAGCACAGTGGCAGCTCTACAACACATGAAGGAGAACAGAAAGTCAACGTTTGCTCCCATTGGCCTGTCAAGACTCTAGTCCTCTCAAGGAAGGACCATCTCTAGGAGTAAAGGCCATTCAGTCTCCACAACCCCTTCCCTTCCCTTCTTGGCCTCTAGGCTAAGACTACCAACAAAAGATCTAACCAGTTTTATGTGGAGTGGTCTGAATGTCCATTAGGAGTAGGAATGAAAGCACCCAACAGCCAGAGATTTCTATCTACCACCAGTCTGGATGGGGATCAGAATCAATGACCGGGTTTTGACACAGTTCTCCACCATTACCAATCCCCAGAGCCAACCGCTCTGAAGCGACTGTTGCATTCCTTTGAGTAAAGTGGAACCTTAGAAAGATGTACAATGTTTTTGGCATGGGGAACAGAATATGAAATGGAAGTGCATAAATAAGTTTCATCTTGATTCTGGTTACAAAGTGCTTCAGTTACTGTCTTGAGCCACCTTGACAGAATTGCATTATTATACTTCTTGGCTGCATCTCTTTGCTTATTCACGTATCAATGAAAAATGTAAAAAGATGCCATTTTAAGACGTTCCAAAGAGGTAGCTGTGTTAGTCTAGTTCAGCAAAACAAACAAGGAGTCCTGCAGCACTTTTAAAGACTAACACATTTATTTATCGCCTGAGCTGCAATAAATAAATGTGTTAGTCTTTAGAAGTGCTACAGGACTTGTTCGTTTTTCATTTTAAGGAAGATTTAAATATTAAAAAATCACTGACTACTATTGGCAAAATTGATAAATATCCTTTCTGCTTTATAACGCAATTTTCTCTTTATCCTATTTATTGTTTAGCTAGGGGGTATTAAATGTCCATGTGGATAAGCAATCTGGGTGGATATTTGCATGGAAATGGGATCTGTGTTTCTCTGAAGTTTTATCTGGTCTTCTGCTTATTCTTCATTTAATGCCAGGCTCTTAAATTTCTGCTTTCGGCATTCTCCATATAAGCTAATTCTGATGTTACCGACACACTGTATCATCATTAAAACAGCAGTGTAAGTTCACGACCTTCTAATGGACAAAACACTATTTGCATATTCCTGTAGATAGAGCTTATTAAGCATTTTGGGTTCCAGTAAAATACCAGTATGCGTTTCTCCGACATGCTTTCTGGTTGCTGAGGCTGTGATGCATATCTGCAAGTTACATTAGGAACACTACGTGCCTAATGCAAAGTTTGCCCTATTGTTGCTAGAAGGACAACAAAATCTTCTTAGTAACAACTAGTACTTCATATCCTCTTCATACTACAATCAAGCCAACCTTCCGTAGCCTGCCGCTTCCTAGGAGCATGCGAAAATAAAAAAAGACGCCAATTTAAAATGAACAACAACAGTCCAGTGGCAATTTTAAAGGCTAACTAATTTATTTATTTCAATTGGAGACTGCAGGTATTTTGTGATGAATTATGAGAATCAGCAGCATTCTATTCCCAACTTAACACAGATCACAAAACACTCGCGTGAACTCCACAGGGTTTCATTTCTGGTCTAGATATACCCTAAGTACAATCAGATGCAAGAGGACAAAGAGACTCAAGTCACAAAACAATTTCCATATTGCAAAGGCATCAGAAAGGAGGATGTTAACTAATGATGGCACATGTATTGCAATGGCTGTCTCTCCACAGCCACGTAACATTTAACGCCCCTCACCCCATTTCAATATTTCCAGCAGGAAACAGCTGTCGGGTGGAACACATAGTAGTGCAAACTACAGTACATCTTCCTGCTTTACTGCCAAAGCAGACAGATATGCTTTCGAGACTATATGTAAATAGTTTCTGTCACATGTCCCATATCCTTGGCTCCAACTCAAATCTGGGCAGAGCAGCTTTTTATTTTACAAAACAGTGAATGCAGAGACTCAGCTCAATTAGGAATGCTCCCAGAATGCAATGAGTAAATCGGATCATCACATCCCTGTGTTAATGACAGTGATTAAAAGGGAAAGAGTGGTGCACTGAGGAAGTGGCACGTTTCTGTAAAATTGATTATCGATGGAATCGTAAATACGCATGTCATGAGTTTTGTCCAGTTTTACTAACATTCATATTTGCAAAGCACTGAAATGAGCAAGCACTGTATTGCTGCTTAATATTATTTGCAAAACCCCGTGATAAAGACAAAATGCCTCCATTTTCCCATGTGTAAAATGAAGAATTATTTCCCATTCTTCCTATCCTTCACACAGACAGCTACATTTAAATTGGTTTTCACATGCAATTCCTATTACATACAGGATCTCCTACAAATGCCAGAGTATGTGACTGATAAGAAGTTGGAAAGAAAACATCCTGGTATGTAAATACCGATTTGGGACAAACGGTTATGTTGATACTTCATTAAACTTCATTCTTATTATCTTCCATTGAACGCCGTGCGTAGATGCATGAATATATATGCACGAGCACGCACACACACACGTGGTACATGTGTGTGCATATACCTATATCTATCACACATGACCTACCATCTAAAATATATAAAATGAGAGGAAATGGGTCTCTCTTTTACATTGGGTCTGTTTTGTACTTTACAAGGTCTGTGCGTTTTAGTGCACTTTCTCTCTCTCCTAACAGTACTGCATCCATGATGCTTTATTTAGTTCTTATTAATCCTCATTTTCTCATACACAGAAATGAGCTGCTAACTGATCTTTACAGATTCCAAGTCTGGAATTCTTATTAAGGATATTTATAAGTCTTCCGATAAGAAAATCAATAAAGTGTCTAATCTGACAGGTTTTGGGGCTCGTCATACATCCGCATCATTCAGTCCCCAGTTATTTTATCAAGGTTGCATACGACATGATACATAGAAGCTCCATTTCTTGGAAAGAGCCCTGCATTCCTTCTGGGATGACACAGGTCTGGCTGCATGGGAGCTAGATATTAACACTGTGAAATGGACAAGTACTGTGTATAGCTAAAATCATAGTTAACTAAACGTATGTGCATGTGCCATTTGAACATAACAGCATCCCCACTCTCTCTAGGGAATACCTGAAGTCAAAGTATCGTTTTCCTAATTCTATATTCACAGGCAGGCCAGCCAATTGCTTCTTAATTGAATCTATTTGCCTGCTCACTTTATGCTGACTGTCAGTTTCACCTTAGAGATAACTTTTAAAGATAACGCGTTATTTTTCAGCATCCTTGGAAGAGGAACAGGAAAGCTTGAAAAATAGGGGTCAGAGTAATGAATGGTACAGGTTTGGTTTTCATCCTGTTTCGGAAGCATACATTAAATGATGCCGAGTTCCAAACGGGGAGCCGTGTTAGTCTACGTCAGCCGAACAAACAAGGAGCCTTGTGGCACTTTTAAAGACTAACAAATTTGTTAGTCTTTAGAAGTGCCACAGGACTCCTTGTCTGATTAAATGATGCAGTGACTCAACGTAAGTGATCAAACTCAGGAAAAAAGGCACGCAGGTATGAAAAGCAGGAAATATAAAAGCTACTTTGAATCTTTACTCTGAGGCCCTGGTCTACACTGGCCACAGAGTTTGGTGGCAGGCAAAGGGAGACACGCAAGCTATGGAAAATAACTTGCAGATCTCCCTTTGACTTCCTAAGGATGACTTATTGCTTACTTGCCCTCCCTTCGACACAGCTCTACTCTTCTTGAGGGGGTGGATTTACTGCATCATTTCTGGATCATTTGAACGGGTCTTAACTGACCACTCAATCAAGCCGGAAAGGTTGAACTGATGACGGCAAATCCGTGTAGACCTGGCCTGAGTGACCTACAGGTTTTTCCTGACAGACCAAATCTGTGTATGAACTGGGGTAAAATCTCTTCTCTGTTTTCAATCCTACCCACTCAGCTACATTGTAGACAGATGAAAGACTCGATTTTACACAGCCTGGCCATGTTACGACCCCAACACCAAAATAGTCAGCAAGAGACCAAAGATTTAAATGGTTTTTGTTTGTTTGTTTAAAAAGGACATACAAAAACAAATGTCACATCCTTTTATTGTGAAGTAAACACAGGTCTGGCTGCAGCAAGAACAAATAAGGAACACTTTTTGTAAGACCTATATTTTAAAAAGAGGGATGCGTTTGTATTTTCTCTTCTCTTGGCTCTACAGCAGATAACTGTGTCAGAAACCGTGCAAGTTCTTGCTTATATACTAAAGTGTCTGATCCTGCAACTGCAGCATCCAAGCAAGTGCTCCACCTGTTCAGAGTACCCATGGCCTCCTGGGCCTCCATTTGATGCTCCATGGGCTACAGAACTGGGGCCTATATACAATATGATGCTGGAGTTCCAAAAAAAAAAAAGTGAGAACTGAACTGCAGTAGCATTTTCTGTATTAGCAACAAGCAAAACAAGTTCCAACGGGGGGCCGTGTCAGTCTAGTTCTGCAAAACAAACAAGGAGACCTGGGGCACTTTTAAAGCCTAGCTAATTTATTTATCGTATGAGCTTTTGTGGGAGAAGCATATGATGAAGTGGGATTTTCTCCCACGAAAGCTCATGCGATAAATAAATTTGTTACTCTTTAAAAGTGCCACAGGACTCCTTGTTTGTTAAGCAAAACAAAGTCATCAGTGTTTACCTATTGGGGGAAGGCACAAGAATATGGAAACATGTTAAGCTTGTGATATCAAAACTTTATACTGTCGCTTTCAGTTCCTTCGAATTCAGACTAAGCCAGGTCTCTACCTGTTCAGTTTTAATTTCCTCTGTGGGGTGTACACCTGGTAAGAAGCTGATCCTTGAGCTTCAGGAAAAGCTATCTGTATTCCATCATAACCAAGAAGTGGATTCAAATGGCTTCCCATAAAAATTAAAGTTGCCCATGGAGATTAGAAAGGAAAACTCAAGAGAACAAGAACAGAGTCATGGGTGTCTATAATAGGGAGACTAAAACAGCAGCAGCTCAAAGTGTTCCTGAAAGCTTCAAGTCATTGCGAACACCTTGCAAGGGGACGCCTTACCGTGAAGTAGAACTGCTCTGTCTCCTGCTGATTAGCCCGTCTCTTGGCAATGCTTGGCTTGCTCATGAAAGTTTCCGAGACCGTGGATTTGACAGACTCCATGGAGTTGCTGTACTGGAAGCAGTCAGAGACATCGAAGTCCTCAATTGTGACTATGTCTTGGATAGTCTGCAGCGTGGCTTCCATGGTTTTCTTAACCTGCCTCAGCCAGAACAAAGGAGTTAAATAAAATAAAATGAGAAACAGCAGGTGAAAAACCAGCCGTTCTGTGTCCCAGAGCACTTTATTAATGAAGCGATACGACTGCCTTTGGGTCCTATGGGCCATAACCACTGTACAAGTTCTGCTAATTAACAGAGCACAGGCCATGTAAACAACCAGCTTGTCGCAGAATAAATCTACATTGCTGTATGCTACACAAACCCTGCAGTAAGGAAAGGTTTATTCCATTGCCCAGGTGAGGCACGGGAGGAATAGCGGACGCTTCCCATATAGCAAAGAGACGTGTTAGAAGGAATGGTGAATGCTCAATCATTTTACTCCTGTCACTAAATCTACTGGGCTCCAAACAAATGAACACTGGATTAAAATAGGACCTTTCCTAGGTCTTCCTTGATTTGGGTCTAGGAAGAGGCCACACAAGCAGGATTATAAATGCCAGAGGGGTTGGAGGCGTGCCTCGGATATTCTGATGGGCTCTCGAATGAAAGCTTTCCATTTAATCCTTTCCTGTCCAAGAGACTACACAGGATAAGAGGCCTTTATAGGTTGAATGCCTTGGGGTTAAGGAAAGAAGGAGGAGCAGGAAAGACACAGATCAGTAGAGGGGGTGAACCTCACTGTGCCAATATGATCCAAAGGATAATTTCCCTCCATCTTTTTTTGCAACCAAGATCCACCATATCTTTAGAAGCCACGGTCCCATTCCCCCCTACCTGGCACTTCATGCCGTCATCTACAACTGTGCACAGCACTAAGAGACATCAAGCAGTGAAGGGAATAAGTGCCAAAGATGTAGCCACCCAACTTGGTATGATCCAAATGGCCATTTACAACAGACAGCAAACCCTGCCCTTCCTCACAAGTCTGGCAAATTTAACCAATTCATCACAAACATCCTGCAATAAGAAATCACCCTCTTCCTCCAGCTTTGCCATACAAATCCATTCCCCACCTGCTGGCATTGAAAAGTCATTGTCTCAAACAACAGACAATGGGTGGAGAAAAGGTGTACTTTATTTTGAGAAATGGAAGGAAGGTATATGACTTATCACCAGCACTCAGACATGGTGTGCATGTTTAAAAAACAAACAAACCACACAGCTTGGTAACATTACTTAATTCTGTCCACTTCCAATATTAAAATGAAACAAAAGATGGACTTTAAAATATCAGAAAGTAATGCCTAACTATAGACAGATTTTTTAAAAACAAATAGAAATAGATCCTTTAGATACCATCCATTTTTTAAAATTAAGACTAGAGTATCAACACACAAAATTCTAATAAAAGGCATGTAAGCACTTGATTATCTATTATCTTATTGCTTAGATTGTAACATTAAAATAGTAACAAATTAAAAACCAGTAGGCATATGTACAGATGTCTAATTTTTATTTGCCAGTTTCTAATCTATCATTTGCAGACTTCTGTGGCCAGACAAA
Source organism: Pelusios castaneus (assembly GCA_007922175.1). Classification (NCBI taxonomy): domain Eukaryota; kingdom Metazoa; phylum Chordata; order Testudines; family Pelomedusidae; genus Pelusios; species Pelusios castaneus. The sequence goes on from ML685892.1 coordinate 669,696, forward strand.
CAAACAAGAGAGATCGAGATCTAAAAAGAAAATTAAAAAAATCTTCTATATTAATAGAAAAGAGCTAAAATATTCTTCAAAAGAGACTAGTATCTCACTTGTTTCCCATGGGAGCAATCTTCCAGTACCTGCCATCAGATATTAGTAAAACAGGCTGAATATAAAGGCAACAGGTTAAACAGAAGTAGCATAAGTTCGCTTTAAGCCACGACAAGACAGACAGAACGCAATGAAATCAGACTCTGCTGTTTACACGAGAGCTCAGCAACCAAGTGAAACAAAAATTAGGACTCGCCTGAGATTTAGTATTTTAAAAAGGAGATACACAATGTTTTTTAAATATTGTATTGTAAAACAAGACAGATCATTGACCCTTTGCTACTCAGATGTGACTTCCAGAGATGTGGCCATGCCTAGCAATTCAGATTGCAAAAAGGGATAACATTGGATTTGTCTTACAAATTTCTGACCCATGCAAAAGAATCTATAGCTACTGGGAAGGGAAGTTAGTAACACAGACTAACACAGTGAAGCTCTCTGCTGACCTCCTTCCACATCTTCCTACACAGGTCACTGCAAACAGGATTACTGAGCTGGTGTGCTCTCTTATCCCGGAGCTGTGTAAAGAATCTATTACTGTAAATGCTGCGAGCGTTTTTTCGGTTGGTTTGTTAGCTCACCTCTTCATTTTCAATCTTGAGCGTAGATAATCTTGACTGCAGCTGCTGGCATCTCTGTACCAACTCACTCTGGACTGGTTGCTGGGCACACAGCTGAGACACCTGTAAAAAACAGCAGACTGGAGAGACCTGCAGTACATTCAACACCAAAGAAAATCATCCTTAGATCACAATGGCATTAAACTAATAGCCCAGTGAAGCTTGGCCTATTAGTACTTGAGAAATCTCTGAATTAAGGCTAAATCAAAGAACAGCTAAACACCAGGTTTTACTGAATTACAATCTCCTGTCCCCACAGTCAAACAAAATAGAAGGGGAAACAATTGACTCATAAAAGAAGCAAGAATACTTATGCCTGAAGAAATTTGTTAGCATGTCTAAGATGCCACAGGAGTCTTGTTGTTTTTGCTGTATACAGATTAACACGGCTACACTTCTGGAACTAGCAGCCATGCTGTCTGTTAAGACTAAAATGCTAACACCGTGGCATAAAGCTACAATTTGTTAAGACTGAAGTTGAAAACTAAATTTACGTGAACATAAAAATTAAGTCTGATGCATACGGGACCACCCCAGCAATAGTGCCACACACCTTCATCCTACATACCTGAGGCATCAAGTCAGTAGGACACTGCCAAGTCTCACCCCTAAGGATATGTTGGGGGGAAGGAATGTGTGACTTGAAGCAGAGTGGGTTGGGGAACAGGCCTTTTCACTATTCTGTGAGACACTTATCTGTGCATGAGGAAAGGATGAAAGGCCACGTGCCAACTGAGGGTTCACACATGTTCCCTGCCCTCTCTTCCACCACCTAAGAGACGGCCTTAAGCTGCTTCTATGTCCTGGAATTAAAGAGCACGCTGGCCATCAGGGATCGCCGCTCTAGCCCTTCCTCCACCTTCGCTGGGATCTCTACACCTCCAGCCAATGGACCTAAGTCCCATTTAGATTTGTGAGCTGACTTCAGCTCATGTGACTTCAGAGCTCCCAGATCAATGGATCAAGCTGTCAGGCAACAGTTTCATTCCACAAACCGAAAATCCTTCGACTGCCTTGTGTCACCATAAAGAGGTGTGAAGCAGCACAAACCCTTTGTGCTTTAGTACTACACAGTCAACTCCCTCATAAAAAACTGCGTTTACGTTGCTGGTCTCCCTGTTTTTCATCAGGGAATCACAGGGCTCTAGGAACCAACTTGGGTAACAGAGGTAATGAATTTGAAAATCGGTTTCTTTCCACAGTGGAGATTTTCTTCCAAAGAGCTGCTCTAATAGAAGGAGCTATATATAAAAGTATACAATATTCCTCCACTGGAGTGTAGCAAGCAAGGGCTCCCCAATTCAGTCTTAGGAATGGGATGCGAGAGGGGAGAGAAAGTGATCAAGTTGATACTTCAGTTTCTAACTAGCCTGCTCTGGCTCCTCTTGCTGCATGCTCGTTGGAATGCACCAAGCTACTCACCAGGGCTTGATCTATGATGGGTTGTAGCTCTAGGAAGAGGATGCAAGATGCTGGTATGACACGTAAAATGACTCCCAACAAATGGAAGTGAAGTTTTACTGCAAGTCAAGACTAGGAGCCGGATGGATTCGGAAAGAGCTCCAAGCAATGTTCACTGGAGGAAAGTTATTGAGACTGTCCACATGACAAACCCCAGGAGATAAGACGACCAGGTATTGCTCCTTTTAAAAGAGTTAGCGCTCCTGATTCTTGCATGGGATGCACTGGCACCATTTCCTCTAACACATTACAGCTGATCTGATGACTCTGGTGGGCTGTGATAGATTTAGGAATGACTTGAAGGAGGAAAAAACCAAAAACAAACTCATTTACCTGACGAGCAGAGGCTGGGTCATGTTTGCAGACAGCACACCTTATATGACGTATCCTGCCTGTATCTTTTAATCAACGTTACTCAGAACAGTGATGTCACTGATATATCAGAAACTACCGGGGCTGCCGCCGCAGAAGTAGGGCTGGGCTCAAGCATGGGATGATTAAAACTGGAGAGCTCTTGTCTCAGCAGTCTCACTGGTAAGCCTGATAAATTTTACAAAAGCTGGATAGGTAGAAGATGTATTGATGGGAAGAGAACAATGGTGTTTCCCCTTCATCTTTAGGATCATGGCTACTTGGTTATTTCCATCTTCAGCTGGTTTATTACTCAAAATGAGTCAATTACAGCCAATAGATATTCATGCCATGGCTTATATTCTCCTACTGGATCCTTTTCTCCAAGACCCCCCATCAACTCCCAAGTGGGAATCAAATAGGTGGCCTCTTTCAGGAGGCTGCCAGAAAAGCTATGTATGACTAGCTGAAGAAGCCATTTTTTGAAGATGCATTGTCCCTATCTCATCCTCGGTTACAGTTTTCTCTCCCACTCACATACACTGTACAGAGAGGTTACAGCCCTTGTAACTCATCTACCTAACCAGCACTATCCTGTGACCATTCTTCCACACTTCACTGCCAGCCTTGCGGCCCCAAGTACATGCCAATGAGCCTCAATCAACAGGGAAGTTTGTTTTATTACAGATCTAATCCTTTAAATGTAACAAAGTTCTGGAGGTTTCTGCGCAAGTTTACAGAGCTAGAGCGCAGGGAGGGATGGAGATAAACTGACCATGTCACCCATGTGGGGCTGAAACTCAAACTTCATGGGAGGGCAGAAGACATTGTTGTACATCTCCATGAGGCGCTGCTTATCACTGTTGGCATCCAAGTTCTCCACTGCGTTCTCAATGGCATCTAGGCCTTCGTGTTTTGACTGCTCCAGGTTCAACTCTGCCGACAGGAATGTCCTGAGCGCTCTGTTGAGGCTCGCATGGTATCCCAGATCACAACACTGCTGGAAAACAAAACACAATTCTACGTGAATCAAGGAGGACAGGCTAAAACTAAATGGTCCCTGGTTAGGGACAAATGTAGGCCATCGCAAATCAGGGATACTAAGTGGTGCTCTATGAGGGATATTGTCTTCTCTCTCATTTAAAGCAAAGGTGTTCACTGGTTCTCAAAGATCTCACTGAGTCAGAGGAGGGCTGCTCAACACAAGACAGTGAATAAATTCCAACTCAGGTAAGACAAACTGTCTCCCTAACATCCCCCTACAGTTTCAACTGGATAATTATTCCTCTGACTGCTCTAAATGGTGAGAGAGTGCCACTGTGTGCTGTCAACAGCCTGTCACAGTTCACCCTTGAAATGGAGTCTATCAATAGTAGACTCTTACACATCCCTTACCTAACTCCCTAAGGCAATTTGCTCCTTCTGGAAGCACTCTGAAACCTTTGGATAAAGGGCCTCCTGTACATATATTCTAAACCTAGTGAGCAAAGACAACCGATCAGGATACATTACAAATATTTCATGCATGGGGTCATCTTAATATGCTTTGCACAGAGGCATTCCTAAAAATATACAGGAAGCCCAGTTTTCATAGCTAGAATCTTGAACAGGATGTCCACATTTTGCATTTAGATACTCCAATCAATAGCTGGGCAAATAAGAGGGCATTAACACATCTAAGTGCCAACTGGCTCAGAGGATCAATTCATCATATTTCTGACAGTCACAGCTAAACGCAAGTAAGCCTGAGACCAAGATCAAATGAATTCTGCCATCCTATAATAAGCGCAAGAGTGCCCTTAAAATGCATGGCTGGGGTGGTTTCTTTGCTAGGTGAGATGGTACGTGAACGAAAACCTTCAGGTAAAAGAAGGCCATAGTCAAGCATTTACTGGCATTATTATTAACATTAGCATGATATCATTGAAAGCCAGTCAGGCAGGCTCATCTGCACCCCCGCCCCACAGCCATGTCCTAATGTTGTATAAAATACTGCTAGAGAAACGTCCACCTTCCAGGAATCACAAGTGAAATTATATATGCTAGGAGAATATCTAAGAAGAAAGAGACCATCTGCTTGATTGCTATGCAGCTCTGCAAGCAAAAAAAAAAATCACTAGAATCTCTTCCTTCCCCCCACCCACCATTTGGGTCTCATCACTGTCCTATTGTAAGTAAATGCCTTCAGAAAGAGAACATAGATCCTGCCCCTCCCCTGCTTTTTACAAGACTTCATGCCGACATACTGTGCCAATTGACTGTGGCCAGCATGGAGCTTTTTGCAAAGCAACAGCAGTTGCTAGCTCAACTGGAGGCAGAGAATTAAAGGACATTAAATTCAATCAGGAAGGACAAAAACCCTGCGAACAAAAACAAAAGCTGCTTGATGGAGAATTTGCATGTGCAGAGATGTTCTCTGGTGAAGAGCCATTCAAGCTATTGCTTCTCCACAAGCACATTAAAATTCCATGTTCCTGCAGCTTGGGACCATTGAGAGAAAAGTCACATTCAGCTGGACCAACAGTCTAACGCAGACAGTCTGCTCAGTCTTTATCAAGACTGATATTTATTTTGCTTAATCTGTGCGCCAATCTACTATAGAGCCTAGCAGGCTGAAAAGTTCATCTCTGGTTTTGTTGCCCATTTTCCAAATTACACCAATGTACACGTGCATACGAAAGGAGGACTGAGTTTATGTCAACAGGACTCATTCATAGGATTGCAGAGTAAAGCATGACTTAATATTTCATAGCCCATCTCCATGAGAAGCCAGGAGGATGAGATTAAGGCAGCAACTTTTCAGCTTTCCTTTATAGAAACTGGCGGCAGAGAATATTTTTGGCCCCTCCCTCACTTTAACATTTTAAAGCAGCCAGAATATCCTATTTATAAGTGTGTCAGTCTCTCCGGCCTTTTCTGGGTTATATAAATGTTTGATGGAAACAATCTCCAAGGAAATCAATTTTTTATAAGAATTTAATGATAGCTCATCCAAATTCATTTCTCAACATGACAGCTGATTAACTCTTTACCAGCAAGCGGCCTTTAAACAAACCCAGAACACAAAGTCGAGGAAAATACTCTGTTTTAAAATTCACTTTCTGTTTTTTTTTTGTTTTTTTTTGGGGGGGGGGCGGGGGCAGGAGAAGGGAAATGGAAAGGGGAAGGGAAAGCTTGAGCTCTCGAGACAGAAGAAATCTGTTTTATTCCCAGGATTGCCGAGTCATCCTAAAAGCAGACTGTCAGACACAGTCACCCAAACACCCACTCACTTCATTCTTTTTTCCATCTTAGCGGTCCACTGGCTTTTTTGAGAGTAAATTCAGATTGCAGAAGGCTCTCAAAGACAGCTCAAACCTGACATCCTCTCCATTCGTGAAATAATTACATTAACATTCAGATTCTACTTCACTCACAAGAGCCAGGAAACTCGGACCCACTGATGTATGTTTGGGATTACACTCACCACTATTTCTAGAGAGAATATCGCAGAGCATCACAGCTTTGATTTCAGATCCTGGGTGCATTTAGAGCTGGCCCTCAATGGTACCTTAACAGGGTTTAACCAATGCTAGCTTTAGGTCTCTGAACCTCTGCCGTTTATAAAGTGTCCTCGTTAGACCTGGAGTACCTGGTTTTCTTTCCAGCATCATCACTGATTCACCCCATGAGCCCCAAGCAAGTCCCTTCATTGTGTTTCCCCCTCTGAAAAACAGATCTGATAATCCCTATCCAATCCTTGTAAAGCATGGGAGGATCTACAGGTGAGTGCTCTGTACATACTAAATCCCTGCTTGGCACAGAGTAGCTCAAGGGTTAACCTTCACTCTGGATGAACATGGCCAGAACGGTAGCTGTGTGAGCGACGGTGTTCTGAGTATCAAGGAATAGTATTAAACAAGCGCTACTGAAACTTGTGTTCCTCCTGGCACCGGAGCCAGCAGAGCCGCCAGAGTGGTCCTAGTGAGAAGTCCTTGGCATCTTCTTGCTGTTTAAAGAAGATTAAAGGACATATCAAGGAAATCTAAGTGGGTTGTGTGTGATTTTTCAATATATATGCCTCATTGGAAACATATTAAGAACTGGCAGTGGAGAGTAATCAGAGATGGAGAATTAATTCTCTTGTTCAAACCCCCACCCGCCCACTTCCCCTCCTCCACACAATTTCCCTCAGGGCTCAGCACAGATGGTTTTAACCTCAATTACAGGGAAATATTACGGCTGTCATCAAGAAGTGGAATCAAGTGGGATCCAACAACAATCAATGATTTGAGGACCAGAACTAGCTTAAAGCAGCTAATGGGTCAGTTCAATTTAGGCGAGGGGGGCGTTGACACACTAGGCAAAACATTCAGCAGCGGTAGCTCTAAAGATAGGAGCCAGGTCTAGACTACATAGCTACCCTGGTGTAACTAGGTCACTCACGAGTGTGAAAAAATAGACCTAACCCACTGTGTGGACTTAGTTACTGCCTGTTGGGGAGATGGATTAACCATACCAACAGGAGCAGCTGTCCCATCAGCGCAAGAGCAACTTCAGGACCACGGCTTAGTTGCACATGAAGACAAGCCCTGGATCATCTCAGACTCTTCTAGTGGCTTTTATGAGTTTCCAGCAAGTGTGACTGAAAGTAGAGATGCTAAAAAGTGGCTGTTATTCAGTCTATTCTGTTAATAAAGCAAATTCAGTGCTAAGAGAAATACGCTGACTTGCCAGCCCTGGAGGTCTTGTATTGAGTTGCAGAGTGTGCATTCAGGAAGTCGCAGGACCACTATTCATACATGCTGCTTTATGACCATATGCCTCAACCCCATACTTGATGGGACTCTTTCTTGTTCCCAGAGCCCATTTATTTCTTCACCCCTTTGCTGGGACTACAACTGAGCTAAGGATGGGAATGAGCGGGACAGCTGGTCTTACATGCACCTTGCCCCTGGGAACAGGTCCAACACAAATCTTGTATTACGTAGTTCAAATAGCTGCTGCTGGAAACACATTAAGCCACTGCACAGCTGGGTGCACATGAATCTGCAGAAGGCCCTGGGTACAGGCAAATGGCTCTCTACCTATCTCACTGGACTTTCTAAAACCAGACACCATACATTTGAAATTCAGACCACTTCAAAAAATGAGTTCAAAGCCGTTTCGGGAGCTGCATCCACCTGGTTAATGGTTTTACAAACACCTTCTCCTCTTTTTAAAAGATGTGTGTCTCAAAGTATAATTGTGGGAATTCCTTAAAACAGTACATATAAAATTCAGAGCCGATGTGTTGCCCGATTCCCTTTAGAGAAGCGCCACCTCTTTACGAAGATTTCTATCCTCTGTGCCCATCACACAGTACAGAAACTCTCCTTTGCTGAACAACAGTGTTTAAGAACAGCCTCTTTAGATGCTTCACAACTGACTATTGTACCTGGTGTATTCTCCAAACCCCCCTCTGGCACTTCAGACAGACATCACAGCAGGCCCCCTCCACCCCACTGCAGAGGGGCTGCAAAGGATGCCAGCACAAAAGGGGTTAGAGGAAGATGCACACAGTGGGTTTAATGGGAATGACATTCAATCCAGTGCACTTACATCAATGAGATCAGACAGGTCGTGGATGTAATACTTGAACACAGATGCATTGGTGGCTTCCAGAGCTAGCAAATACTCATTTCTCGCCTTAATGGCCTTCAGTTTATTTTCAGTGTACTTTGCTTGGCGCTGAAAAGAGACCAAAGAGTTCATTAAAAACAAAAACAAAAATCCCCATTCTTGGTGTCAGAACAAACTGTGCACTCAGAACAATTACACCTCTCATCTCAGTACTCACTTCCCTTCATTTGGGATCTCATTTCATCCACCAAACTTCAAAGACTTAATACAGATCAACACTGAGATTGTTAAGCAGACAACCCTGCATTTAAGACTTTACCTGAACACAACCCACAAATGAAGAGGGAGAGGAGTGGGTGAAGTCTTAGATGGGTCTTATGGTTGTAAGGTGACTTACAAACAAGATGCCATTTCAGTTGACCTCCAGACCTGCAAGTCCTCTGGGCTATTTCATTTGATTGCTAGAGTATTTGGATCTGCTTAAGGAAAGAGCTAGGACTTAACATGTGCCCATCTGTGTGCCTCCCAACACCACGGGCCTGACTCTCAGGTGCTGCAACCTCAGTGGTCAATTTAAACCAGGTCACGAGCTGGCCCAACACCTTATTAGCCCACAGAAGTTTAAGAGAAGGCAAACACCTGCCCAGTAGCAATTTCAAGGGAGATATTCTTTACCTTCTACTCTCATCCCTCTCCATAAAGAGGCTTCAGCTCAGCAGCTTCAACGCACCATGAAGATAATTACAAAACCTGGCTGCTGTTCTACCCAGCCAAGTTAATGATGTTGTTCACCTTTGCATCCTGAACCCTTCATTAATGCCGTGTTTTGAATTGAACTGTCACTGACAGAAAATTCTGGCCAACAGCTGCAGAACTCTCCCTTCTAGGCAGTTTATTTCCTCAGTATTACTCCTCACATACCTTTTCCTTCATTTTCTCTATTTTCTTGACTGAGCTTCGTCGGACATGTTTCTCCTCAAAGCGAACGTTGGAAGTTGAGTCAGGGGAGCGTGGAGTCTGCTTGTCCTCTTGCTTCACCGACTTCCCAATCTGCTTCTCTTCCTGTTTCTCTGCCTCTTTCAGTTTGCTCTGAGCGCTGATGCTGTCGGCATTATACATGTGGTAGGTCTTCATTACCTGCAAGAGACATCACTCAACAGTCACACAGCAGCATGGTTTCACATGCTCTGAGAAGGATAGACTCCTTGCACCAAAAGCAAGCACGCTAGATGCTCACAGATTTTTGGGAAGCCTTCTCAACATGGAAGATCTGCCCCAATATAACTGCACTTACCAAATTGTCAACATGGAGATCAGCACCAAGGTACACCCTTGCTGATAGCTGTCTATGCTAGTTTTCTGCACCAGTAGCTGGTCACCGATGGATAAATGGGGAAAATCCCCAGTATATACTAGGCCCTATGTGCTTAGAGATTTTATTCGGGATGGGTGGGGAAAAAAAAATAAAAAATCAAGCTGTGCTTTCATCTTTAAAACAAATGGATGTCATTCTACAGATCAGAAACATTAATTCAAGACGGCCAAAGTACCCTTCCAAAAAGGTAATGGTTCGTCACTGAAACAGCTTTCAAAACAGTTACCCATTGATCCTGAAAGAAATATGCTTCATTGCCCCACACTCATGGCTCTATAGACCACAGTATTTTATTTCATTCAAGCCACCACATTATAGCTAAGAAAAGATATTTTGTCAATGACTGGTGGATCAGCGATAGCTCTAGTAGAAAAAAAACCAAGTGGGCAAGTTCTAAGGGTGACAAAAAAATCCTATTGAGAACAGGGACAGAGCTCGTGCATGCATGAGAATGGGATTCTCCGAGTATTTCTGGAGTCTAACTGGGTTACTACTCAGCTCTCATTTGGAGTGCTTTTTCCATAATGTAATTTTGACCTTGTTAAGACCCTTATAGTTGAATCCTGTGTCTACTAACTCTGAGGAGCAAAGGGGAACCAACGACAGTAAAAGCCACACCGTAAATTGGCTGCACGGCTTTCAAAAGTTTTGAGCTATAATAGACCCCAAACTAAATGAAACCAGTCCCTGGGGATTGTTCAATCTCACGCAGCCCTGTGTAAAAATCACTGGCAATTGCCTGTCACTTCTCTGTGACTCAGGCCTGATTCGGATTTGTTTAATTACAATTTCAGGTCAACCGTTTGTTTGTTGGTTAGTTTTTTTTATTGTCAAAACTAAAAAAGGACCAGCTGATTTCCTCGAGAGGGGCTGCAGCACATTGGAGAATTATCCTTTATATGCATTTTCCTTGAAGTGCTCATGCCCATAGGGGCTGAAGTCCAGCATCAGTCCTTCTGTACTATCTGCTGAGTGAAAAACAGCACAATGCTGCTTGCTGAGGCCAAACAGAAAAGGGTGGTGAGAGAAAGGAACGGGCTGTAGGGAGAGAGGTATCGTAGAGTTACGGTGAGGAAATGCTTTGAGTGAACAGCTGTATTTTAAGGAGAGTGGTATAAAGAGAAACATTTGCATTAAAAACTACTCACAGAAAGCATCATTCTAAAATCTAACTATTCCAACTCAAATACCAGGTTTTCCAAATTATGCCAGCACATCTGAAGGTGCAGAGGAAAGACACAGAACCTCCTGATTTGATGTTCATCATACCTTGGATAGTGGGATACGATTTGCAATGGAAAAATGTGAGGTGCCTTTATTTATACTTCATACAGAAAGTTCAATTGGCCTGAAGGCCTCTAGGTTGGGAAAACGATGAGTACAGCTGTACTTCAGCAGTGACAAAAGGAAGAATGTGCCTCTGCCGGCTTGAAGAGCGCCTGAGCCTTTGAGGGCCCTCTTGTAGTTAAATTTAGCCTTAGACATCTATAGGACCGCCATCACTCAAACGTCTCCTAGTGAGATACGAGGTCCATGCATGCAAAGTCCTGACGGGCAAACCTAGGCAGTTCAGATACAGATGTGAACCTCTTGGATCCACAACCTTAGACTTGCACATCTCCTAAGAACACTGTCTTTTGAGACCTGAAGGTATTTCCAGAATTGGAACCTGCACCAGGAATATGGAACTAAGAAGACTTGGAGGGTGTGGGAGGAGGCCACTGTGTATTTTAATTTCAGAGACCTTTGGGATCTAGTTTGCCTAAGTCAAGAGAAGAGAAGAAAAGGAGCATTGTATCTGAAATGATTTATCAATTCTCAATTCAAAAGACTCTGTAGTGGAAAAAGGTGATGATAATAGGCTGGTGAGTGGCGGGTAAATGTTATTCGAGCATAGAGCTCAACATTGCAGTCCTGACTTCAGCCCAATTTCCTTTGACAGCCATTTCATTTGAAGATGCAGAGCCATTTATGTCCATTTCACCTTAGTTTGAACTTTCATGCTCTCCCCTCACCGAAGGATCAGCAAAGTTCTCGGTAACAGAGAACAGCTCCTCTTAAACATGAAAGAGCATGAGAATAAAGAGAGATCTTCTGAATAATTTACACAAAGACTTTCAACTACAGCATATGCCTAGACTAGAAAGCTGGCATTACAGTAACTGTGAACTGCACAGAAGTCTATTTTCCTCTGTCACTGGAAAGGGAGCTGGCAGGCAGCAAGAAAAATTAATAAAATCCCAATTTTAATTAAATCCTGCCGACCATGCTTCAGCGCCTGCTCCATGTTTGGCAACAGGGTGACAGTACTGACTCACTATGGTCAGCTGAGGTCAAAACCGCCGCCAAAGAACAGATTAATACAACAGCAGAACCAGGACATAAAATTCTAGGGCACAATATACATAAAATAGATTCCTGAAGGCATATATATGCCAGAGAATCACAGGGCTTTTTTTCACCTCACCACTACATTGTAAATTTTTTGCTTGTTATTGAAAATGATGTATTCATCTTGTTGCATTAAGCATCAGTCTTTTTATTGACAAGTCTTAAAAGTTAGAATGTGGTTAGAAAATGTGTGAACGATTCAGAAACTTAAGAAATAAGAAAGAGCCATAGGCTGGTAAAACGATATTTCTTTGAGCAAAATCTGCCCGAAGCAAATTAAAAAAGCAGAGTTGATAGTGTTCAATCATCTCAAATAGCAAATTCGTAAGGCTGGTGCACAAGATCTTAGGCTGAGGATACAATTGCTACATCTCCTTTCCCAACTCATCAGCTGCTAATCTACAGGCAAACACAGAGAGATGGCATGGATCAGGCACGTTGACAAGATGTGAATTTTCAAATGGACGATCGCCACAGCTGACCAAGATTCCACGAGCTCAATATTGCTGATGACAATCTGCTAACTCTGAAGTTACTCAATATTTTATCTGTAATAGGCAATACCACTAATCTCACAAGATCCCAATATAGATTACAGACTGGAATATTAACGGGATGCACTGCTTTTATATAATGATTTATGCCTCGCATTGCCGGGGCTGCACCTGGCCACAAAATTCAAGGGATAAACAGTAACATGGCTAAATTTAAAACTAGACTGAACATAAAACTCTTCTCATTTGCTCTGAGCGATAATCAACTGGTCTTATCAGATGTTTTAAAGGTTATATAAAACTTTATCTCAGGTCTGCCACGAGTGCAGGGAACTGGACTCGATGACCTGTCACGGTCCCTTCCAGTTTCTACGATTCTATGATCAATGTATATGACAAACACCCACAAATGCTGCTACTATCAATGGACAAAGCATTCATTTGCGATTCCATGAAATCTGTGAATCCCAAGGAATGATTCATCAAGTTTCGAGACTGTTGCTCATCACTTCTGCCAACTGGGCAGCTGATGAGAAATTTCCATACAGTCGGTTTAGACTGTTTTTTCATGGTTGGTCCACTGAGTCCTGTAAAAATTATTCACTAATGGGAGTTATGCTAGAGAAATGGCAATTGCAACAGAACTGTGCACGCACGCACATTGTTTCTCATCTCTAATTTCTATGAATAAATACAACTGAAAGGAAATGGGGCACTGAGTTTGTTCTCAGAAGCTAGAGTATTTCATATGCAAACACATTTCTAGCACCTCTAACTACAACTTTTATCTCTTGCTCAACTGATTAACAACCTGAACCAAATTAAGCCCTGATACAAATAGCTAGAAACTCAGTAGAATTAATAGGGTGATACCAGGTGTGCATCTGGCCCCCAGAAATTAATGATCTCATTCATTCTTTTTATTAGTGGCATGATATTCATGGCAGAAATGACAAGAAACCATGAGTGGCTCTTGATTATATTTGATCCACCTACAAAGAGAGCTACTTCACAGTACTTCTGGTGTGGGGATTGTTCTCCTTGTAATTTGAGAAGTGTGTTCAGAAGAGGGATGATGTGAAATCTTAAAATGAAAGAATGAATTTCCAGTCTCCAACAGGGATACAAAGGTTACTCATGCACTAATAAAATGTTCATCATCAGGTTACTCAGTCCAGTTTGACTAAAAGGATTTTTCCCGTGACGAGTGTTCTAAGGTAACTTGCGTCACTACCTGGTGCGATGACTTGTCAGAAACCGATGCCCTCAAGGTGCCTATGCCCTAGTCTATACTTGCTGTGCTTTTTGGCAGCAGTCGACGAGAGATATACAAGGTACGTAAAATACCTTGCATGTTTCCCGTTGCCTTCCTAACCACCCCATACGCATTGCACTAAGCTGACCGGAAATGGCATCCGGTCAATGTAATGCAATTCCAGTTACGGAGCTGGAATTACCGCTTCGGTTCCGTATTCGATTGAGGATGTCTTAACAGACCGCTCAATCGAACGTGGAAGAGCGCACTGACAGTAGCGAATCTGCCGCTGTCAGCATAGACATAGCCTATATGTGTATGCAACTTTCAGGCAGCCACCCTCTTACTGTCTCAAATGCTATGTATATTTCGTGAAATCAAAATAGTTGGGGAAAAAAAAAGCATCTGGAGGCAGACTTCTTCTGCTAGGGGAGCCCTTACCCTATGCTGTAACAGAAGAAAAACACCAAAGAAGCCGAGACTGAGCCAGCAAATGAGAGGCCATGCCTATGGCAGGCAAAGCAGATGACATGACCTGATTTCATAATTTAGAGAGCCACGTTTACTCTTGGTTTAACTCTGATGTCATTGACAAGGAAAGCCTGCAAAGACCCCAGCTACACAAAGCAAAGCTGGACATCTAATGTTAATGACGACGTCATCTGAACTGTAGTAGAAAACTCTAGCTGGAATGCCTACTCCCAGATTCTGCCTCGCTGGCACTTAAAGGTCATTGCTTGGAGTTGCCTTTAAGCAATACAAGAGGTCTTTGCAGGAGTGAGTTCAGTAATCCTAACTGCTCCCAGGGGAGAGCAGGGGTGAGAGATTCACCAATGACAAGATTCACTCTTCTGCAGAGCAGAAGCACTAAGTTATCAAGCCAGTATAACATCAAAATTGCCACGCATCGGCAGCTGCATTACTGTGGTGCAGCACTAAAAATTCCAATCCAACGTCCAGCACCAAGAGCTCTGGTGTGAGCTAAGTTCTTTCTTCCCTTCCTGAACTCCGCTGCCTTCTGGAACATTAGTCCACCCATTTGGCTTTAACACTCCAATGCTTAACTCCCTCCTTTGTGTATACAGCAAAACCTCAATTTCAAAAACTCTGTCACGTTAGCCGTTAACACCCAAACTCCACCTGAGGGTCCGTGTTCTGACAGCCAAAAATAGGCCTAAAGAATCTTTTCAGGGAGAAAAGGGGTAAGGGAAAGAATTTACATCACAACAACTCAGATCATTAGGCAAAACACAAGGTTCCCTGTGCAACAGCCCCACAGAAAAAATGTTTGCAGGCTTGTTTCTAAAATGGAAGCAATTCACCGACAGATTTAATCAACAGCAAACGTATTTCATTCGGCTGGACAAGAAGGAAAGCCTCCGAACAGCATGTGAGCTTTGTGAACATGTTTCTTCTCCTTCCCTAGGCAATGCGCCTTCCTTACAGTTTGTGCCGGATACACTGCAGAATGCAAAGGACAGATGGTGGCTGACTCCCTGGTGTCACTTGTTTTTCTGGCATGCAGGAGAAGCACATGTACACAGTGGTCTTTTCCACTGAAATCACACAACTTTCTTCCGCAACAAGGTTATTTTTCCTCAACCGGACCACACGGAATCACTGTGCCTGTCTGGCTCACGTGGCAGATATCCTCTTAGAGCATCTGAGGTTCTTTTAAATGATTTGTTATCCCTCCTTTTAAAATGCCTCTGCCACTGACAGCAGGCACAAATTAAGGGGAAGGGAGGGAACTAGGCCTAAGCATCACAGCAGCCTCAATGCAGGTCTGAATCATCAGGAAATGGAGAAACAGCTGGACAGAAAAATCACCCCACAAAAATGGGGTGTGATATGGAAAAAAATGGACCAGCAACTTCAATCAGTAGCACAAAGAGAGCAATATTCTTTAAGATACTCATTCATACCATTGCATACACAGCAGACATGTCCAGTCACTGGAGAGCATCGGGGTGTAATTTTAACCAAATATCACAAATGATTGGATTTTTTTTTACTCACTGTCCCTTTAACGCTCCCGGGACTTCCTAGAGAAAATGGTCACGTAAGAGAAAGGAAAATTAATTGCATCTGCTACAGCGGTTCTCAACCACTGTGTGGGGACACCTTACTGTGCTGTCCCACAATGCTAAGTGTGTCACGAAGAGCTGGGGAGATGGCTGGATTTAGCCTGAGGGGTGTGGGCGGGTGTGTCCCATAGAATCACAACACGCCATCCAGTGTGTCTGTGTCGCTATTCGCGAAAAGTTGAGAACCACTGTGCTAGTAAATGCTCAGCTACTGACAACCTCCCTCAAATAAAAGATGTGAGGTGGTTGTTATGGAAAAATTTATTCACCAATTACGTACTCCAGCCAACGAGACAGAAGACAAATATGTTCTGAGATATATGGTTCCCATTTATTTGATACTCAAAATACATTCAATGGCAAAAGAGTCAGAACATGTGTCAAGTTTTTTTTAATATTAATATTTGATAGATATGCTTGGTCTGTTAAAAGGATCCGAGAACTCTCTAAATTTAAAATCACCATAACAAGCCATGGGTAGTGTGAAGACACCACTCTATAACAGGGTAATACCCAGTAATTATATTACTGTGTTATGTTTCTCTAAACAAAAGCTCACTGTTATGATGATTATGGTATTGTTTCTGATTGTTTATGTGGCTAGGATTTGTAACCCAATTTGTAAATAAGGGCAGTTTAAACCAAAAACAAAAGGAAAGAAATGGGAAATCATTGAGGTAGAACAGAGCTCTAGATGGTAAATGTCAAGGTACAAGGAGGAAAAGGTCAAAGAGATCCAACTTTCCAAAGCTGCAGGGAGCATTTAATACTTAACCACCTGTGAGGTGGCGTTTGCCCCCCACACAGCCTGACCAAGGAAAAAGGGACAATTTCTCTTGCGACAGGCTGCCCGTGGAAGAGGATTGGGGCTGATAGGGCCTAAAGGCAGATGAGGCGGAGCCAGGAGAGGAGCTGGGCTAGGCATAAAAAGAGGAAGCTGGCGGTAAAAGAGGGCTGCCGTCACTCCCTAGAGAGGAAGGGAGCTGGCAACAGGTCAAGAGGAGTAAGTCTGACATCCTACCTTGGAATAGAAACTTTGGCAAGAATCTGACAGGAGGTCAAACAGTCATGGGAAACAGAGGAGGCCCCAAGGGTAACCAAAAGTGGGGCCTGAAGATAGGGAAGAAAGGTAGGAAAAAGCTCAGGTAAACAACAGTAAGACTAGAGCTTCAACAGATGGGCACAGTGTCCTTGGGCTAGAGCAGTGGGAGGGCCCAGGTTCCCTTACTAGCAGCTCTGGGAAAGAGGTACTGTTTGGGAAGACTGGCCGAGACACAGTGAGGCTTGGATACCCTAGAAGGGAAGGGCTATGAAGACTTGGGAAACCACATAGAGGGAGCCTCTGAGTGATGAAGAGGGAATAACCTGATTGAAGAGAGCCATTGCACAAGACCACGGGGCAAGAAACTGAAGGAGGCAGCATCACGCTGGCTTGATAATCCAGCCCCTATCTGGGTTTCAGAGCCGAAGCTACAGCCTCAACAGAAATGTCTGCATCGTTATTTTAGCACGCCACAGATCTACATCCATAGACCTGGGCTCCGAGACTCACCCTGCCAGAAGTGAAGATGTCCCCTAACTGAGCGCAGTGATCTTTGGGCAGGGCTCGGTTCTTACCCCAGGCTAAGAAAACGGCTGACAATGCATTACAGATTGGCCGAAGTCTGTGCATGTCAGAGGCGGATAAAGGAAAGATGAGTGGAGATATTACCAGTTTTGGCAGCTTGAGTCTACATCACCCTGAATGGTAAGTAAGGTACAAAACACTAGCTAAACGCTCAATTCCTTGTTGGCAGGCAATGGAAGACGCTTACCCACATTGCTCTGCCAAAGCATCTCATTTCAAAAGCTCAGCCTCCCTTGCTGCACCAGTCACAAATCTCTCCTCACCTGATACTGAGAAACCCACCAAATGCTGCATGTTGCCAAGTGGACAACCGACCACGTCCCGGAAAAGGGGAATGGGCTGTGTGGTACAGTGTCCATGTTCTCTCCTCAACCCTTTTGTCCACCAAAGTGCAGATGTGGGGATATGACTGGAGTATGCTGGGATCAGCAGTATAATTTCAATAAAAGTAATAAGAGAAAAAAGGTATGTTAAGCAGCTGTGAGAATATGCTGTGGTGAGGAAGGGGATCTCTGTTTTTGATCCTTTGAGTTACAGCTTATACCCACTTTTACTTTCTTTTCTTTTTTTTTAATACAGAAGCTTGGAAATTTGATGAGTTCTATATAAAGATATGGCACACCTAAAAAAGGATCCCTATTCTCATTGGTTAGCTAACTCTATAACACAAAACAGGTGACCTCTTTAAAGCTAGTAGGGCAAAACACTGCTTAGGGTACTGAGAAATATCTAGTGTTCTCTGGGATGAAGGGAGTCAGACATCCCTTACTGTCAAAGTTACTGTGCTTTGCACTAGATGAGTTAGAAAACTTACACTTGCATTAGATTACCGGCACATTAGTGGTACTCTTTTACAATGATTCAGTAAAATCTACCTGGGGGAGAGGTTTTGGTAAAAGTGACTACATAAAAATCTCATCCATGGAGACATGTCACATTCCAGATATCTCAAACAGAAAACAAAATATATTTAAAACCAGGTGATTGTTTGGCCTTCAGGAAAAAGAAGGTTGCACATTAGGTGAGTTTCTGGGTTTTATCCAGGGGGAGGGGAGGGAGGGTCCGGTGTAAAGAGCTCTGTCTGAAACCAAATGCTGAGTTTAATATTAAACACGTGGGCATATTCAGGAATCCAAATCTCTCTCCTCCCCAACCCACTGCAGACCACTTTACTGGAATCAGGATCTAGAAGATAAATCAAATATGAAAATCTCCAGTAAATCCTGAAAGAGGGAAAATGTACAGTGCATGGTCAACTCTGATCTGTCACATTAGACTCTGCGTCCCAATTTGGAGAGAATGACGCCAATTGTGTTGCTGCAGAAACTGAAAGCCCACCATCACAGAACTCTAACATACACAACCAAAAAATGTATCCTAAAACTCGATACTTTCCATAATTCCTGTGGAACAATCTTTGGCAACAACAGATCAGACAGAGATATAACCAGAGGGTAAAGCTAGAGTGAAAATAAAATTAATGGTATAACATAGGCTGGGGAACATAACGCTGCCTCAAGTCACGTAAATGACAGATATACATCAGTCCTAGGACGTAGTCTCTGCTGCAAAAGCTGTAGCAACAGAAAGTAATCAAATACTACTTCCTTATGCCTGAAAAGAACTCATGAAGGAAGTCTGATTTACCGTGTAGAGCTCGTTCAGGACCTTCATCAAGTCTTCCTGAAGCTGCAGTCCGACTTCTTTACTCTGTAACAAAAGAGAACCAAAGGTCCATTAGGGAAAACGGGGAACGGTTGGAGGATATGCCACACGCACTCAATCTAGACCCAGTTAGGCACCATTTAACCCTGCAAATCCAGTAACTGCTCAGTTCAGACATTGTTACAGGGGGAAGTTTCAGTTGCATTCTCCTTTTTCAATGGCTCCCCTAGCTAACACAAAGAGAAGCCCTCCTTGGAGGGACAAGTAACGCAAGGCCGGAAATGCTGACACTCTGCCAAAGGAGTGAATCGGGAAAGCAGGGCATACCATAAGTCTCTGGAAAGACTCACATAGAGCTAGAGACCAAGTGTGTTAGCTCCTTAACAAAACCGGTCAGCTTTGCTGGGAAAGCAGCAGCCTAGACCAGTACCCAACGTTCGGTTCTTGTAGGTAGTCATTGCTCTCATTTACATGCACACACTAACACACGCACACATCAGTGTCCTGGCTCTCCATAACAGCCCGCAATCCCAGCGAGCATCAACACAGGTAACATCAGTTACTAAAAAAAGCAGGAAAAGGCTGTGTTCTGATCTGCTACAGCTTGTGGGGAGTGCATTCGGAAGAGTGTATGAAACCTACTATCTCAGGCTCTTATTTTTGAATGCAGTGTACAGCCAAGATTTAAAAAAGGAAACCCCACCTACTCCACTTTGTATTTATGGACTCTGCAGTCAGCTCCCCAATTTCCACCTCAAATTTTCAAGCCAGTCATGATATTTTCTGCTGGAATAAATCCCACCAGCTATTTTTAACTGCAAGGACTACAATATAGTTTTAACTGTATGAACACACATCACTTGCTTTTGTGAGCAGCTGAGGTTATAGACAAAGCAATCAGACTCATGAAAAATAAGGGGGAGCTGCACAGAAACATGATTACTTGTCAAATCTGGGTACATTTCCTAAGAGCCAGCAGCTAAGTGTCAATTTTTTAAAATAATGTTTATGTATTTTAAATCCTTGCCAGGTGGCATTAAGCAGGCATTTTTGCCTTGGGACTGGAAGAAGCTGCCATATAAAAGTGCTTCACTAGCAAACTCTCAGCTTTTGATAAACAGGAGTAGACAGACAGCGCAGGAGCATCTCAGCTTCCCTGAAAAGGGCATTTCATCCCTCCCCCTCCCAATTCCAGTTGTCTATGTTCACAACTCAGCTATATGAGAGGGATCAAAGCTTATTCTTCACTCAATGCTACAGCAAAGGTAGCAACCAACTGGTTGGTGTTTGGCTACTTAGGTTTTTAAAGGCAGCAATGTTCTGATTATATCACAGTCAAGGGTGACGAGGCAGTATAGGTGTCTACCAGAATTAGCTTGTGATAATTCCAGAATGGCAAACATCAGGTTTTTTTAAATGGTGCTCACATAAGATAGTAATTCTGCACTTCAGTGTGGGAAGACCCATTCTCTTTAAAACTTTTCAGTGAGGCAGTCTGTAGTCTAGTCTCCGTATTACACAGTTTCTAATGTATAGCCACATCCCTAAGATGCTACCTGTGCACATTAAGTCTTCTGGTACTAGACATTTGGACCCATTCTAATGGGCTGTTCTTGCTCCCTCTGAGCTCAAAGGAAGCTTTGCCCTCAACTTCAAAACACAGAGGGTCTGAGTCTAAAATGGGTCATCAGGGAATTGGCAATTTATTCCCTCTGCAATCTGAAAACCCTGAATGAGAAACTGAGACCTTTAGACACTTGTTGAATGTGCTTTTGGGTATAGTCAGATTGCTTAACATTTTCTGGGTTGCCTTGTGTTTACGCATGTACACACATCCCTACCACACCCCATCTCATACATCCAACACTAAACATATATCTTCATCTTCCTTCTGCTCACCAGTTCTGACAGCCAGAGCAGCTTTGTCTACAGCAAGAGCATGAGAGAACAGAAATCCATTCTACAACTGGCGGTAATAACTGCACAAGTATACAACTTCTATAACTCAGCCTCTGATACTTGAAAGATAGAAGCCAATAAAATTACAATTAAGCCCAGGCAGATGTTTCCTTTCTCGCTGCTGACAACTTCGAGAAGAAATGTATCATCTATTATCCCTGTTTATTTGAACAGGCTGCTGAAGCGCTTTTGATTTACAGTTTAGGTCCAATTCCCTATGGAGTACATTATTGTATTTGATAACCAATGGGAAATTCTATGCTGTTTAAATAAAAAAGAGCCTCCAGAAATGCAAAGTGATACTGATGTAACCTTTTAATAGGCACTCAAGACTGTCCTGCTTTCCACAAAGATAGTGGAACCGTGACTTTCTGATCTACAGAGTGCCCAACATGATGTCCTCTTCAAAAAAAAAATGCAGTTAAATGCCATTAGCCCCCTCGGATCATATTATAAGGAAGCTATAGATTTCAAGGGGAAATTTTCCTCCAATGAAAAGCTAACCAGCAGACAAGCGGAGAATTTCCCTTGTGAAACCCAGTAACGCCCCTCTGATAAAGCCATTAGCTCTTCCCAGCAATCCTATGAAGTGCATTCCAAAGAAGGGGGAGGAGTAAAGGCAAAGAATAAACAGAGTTGCTTTTGTATGTTATCAGGCAAAATCTCTCTTTTCTTTAAACTTCATGGAAAAGAATGAGTCATCTACACAGCTCAGGACACTTAAGAAGGGAAGAAAAATGGTTGTGGGTTGTCTTTTCATTTTCATTTTTAACATCATTCTAATTGTTGTCTGAAAGAGGCCTAGATTCAGAGCTTATCAGTACCCCAGTACTTGTAACCGATTCAAACAAAAAGTCATTTCCCTGCAAGGTTTTAATCCACAAAGGAGGATCTGTGGTGGTATCCCTTAGGCTGCGCATTCCTTTCCGGCTGCTGCGTGGTCTCCTGAGCCCAGCCAGAGGTCTTGCACAGCTGTGCTCTTCTAAAACATGCTCGGTATTAAAACCAGCAGCTCTCTCTGAAATGGCCAGTTTTAGAACTCACAGTCTAATCTGTAACATTTTAATTCTGACATTTGTCATTTAATAGTTGTGACTATTCAGAGTCAGAGGAAGGGACCGAAGCCACACGCAACATTTCCACTTCCAAGGGTTTTAAAATGAAGAGCATCGAGATAATTTTTTGTGAAGGTGGGAATAAACGGGCTAAGAGGGCAATGCCTCTCTCTACTCACCATCACCACCTACTTCACAAGCCAGTCATGCTCCCAGAACATGCGACTAACAGTTGATTCTGCTTTTATTTTAATTAACTAGTAATGCCATCTATTTCAACATGTGGCAAAAGGTAATTTCATCACTAGGTATTATAGTAGCACATTCAGGTCTCTGAAGATAAGCCTGTACCCCAGCCTTTTTAATAGAGAATCCAATTTCCTCGGGGCTTATATATTTCAAGTGCAGTTCAGCATACAGAAGTTGGAAGCCTAGCAGCAATGGTCTTATTCCACACACACACCCTGACCCCCCAAGTTCAAGGAGCAACCTGTTTGGACACATTGAATTTAGGGAGGAAGACACACATGGTTTTAGTTGCATTTTTTCCCAAAAACAATTTTCAAGTGATCTTCTCAAAATGATTTCGACTGTAAATTCTCCTGGGCAGGGACTTCATCTGTAGCTGCTTAGTACAGTACACTGTGCTAAAGAAATAATATATCTTTTATAAGACATTAAAATTCAGTGAGTTTTTCTTTTTCCTATGAAAAGTCTAAAAGTTACATTATTGGAAATTTGTTATTCTACGTTTGTTAAAGAGAGTTAAGACAGTTCTTCCCCAACCCCTTTAAAACAGGGTAATAAAATGTAAGAGTTATAAACAAAAACACACCAAGCATTAAGCTCACACTTCCTTCCTTATGAATGTTCCGACATGAAGTGGATCTCTTCCCATCCAGTTCTCTACTCTGTAAGAGTTCTACCTAGTTGCTACATTCACTGTCTGCGGAAGCAGAAGCAAGGG
Organism: Pelusios castaneus; assembly: GCA_007922175.1. NCBI lineage: Eukaryota > Metazoa > Chordata > Testudines > Pelomedusidae > Pelusios > Pelusios castaneus. Next base: position 692,703 of record ML685892.1, read on the forward strand.
TCTTAGATTTACTTATTCCTTAATTACTCTGCTTGAATATAGAAGCTCTGATAACGTCACTAGTGGACAATTCCTGTTCCGCGCATGAGAGCTATTAGATTCAAGCTGTAACAGGTGTGAGTGTGTGGAACTTCATTATCGTTCTGATTGAACCAATATGCTCCACCAGATTCAACAAAGTGTTTTATCATAACCAAGATGGTCAAGCACCTCACAGAAGTTCAACATTTTTATAACGAAGAAAGCCCAAGTTTACCCACATTACTTTATTTTAACTCCTTCCTTCTCCCCTCCCCCCCCCCCCAAAAAAAAATTAACTAGACCTCTATTTGCTAGTCAAAACATACAGCTCAAATTACTACAATTGATGCTTAGAATTACAAGGGAAGACGGAGAATAGATCGTCTAATCATAAATCATTCTGATCTGTCTCCTCTATTTAACACTGTTAAGAATATATAGCGTATCTAAAACAGGGCAAATACTTTATTACTTTGATCACACATGCATGGTGACCTATCTATTCCACCATCCTACCTCTGACGAAAACCCTGCGCTTCAGAAACCACATACTGGACAGTTAAATAACCTAGAATTTCTTCATAAGCCTTTTAGGAGATGTTCTCAACACTATGCAACTGTGATTGGAGAAAAAACAATGTTTCCACACTAGCAGATTATATACCAAATTTCAGGAAGTTTTACATATTAGAAATAACAAAGCATATGGACATAATCTTTCACTGTGGTGATTAATACCATATGAAAATACTAGAGGAAAACTTCTTTTAAAAAAAAGGTAGATTAAGAAGGCCATCTACTGCATCAAACTTTCCCTCTTGCTTAAAGATAACTATTATTTCATTCCATTCCTGCATTTTGACATATGTAAACTTTTAAACGTTCTCACTTTGACCGCTGCAACCTAAGCCGTGTCTTGGCATATAATGTACGTAAGAGAAAATAATTAATATTATCCACTTGTGACCCTAATAAAAATATTCTTAAACCAAAATAAGCAGAACCAGCCGAAGCCTTCAGTTCAGATGGTTTGAATTTTCACATATTCTAGTCCCTCAACCCTATCTCTGGGTGGCCAGATGGACTGCTAAGAAAATAAACTAAAAGCTAGACCCATGACAAAGACAAGCATTCTGCTTTTTGACTGTTAGACTTGTAATTGAAACAAGGGGCAAAAAAGGATCAGTGATTTCCAATCTCCAAATAGGTTAGCAATAATATTCCCCACATTCCTTCAATCATTAGGATAGCTGGAGATGTACACTGCTCAGGATTTTGACAGAATTTTCATCATATTAAGGATGATTAATGAAACTGAATGGGTAGTTCTGTTTCAGGCGCACTGATCTTTTCACACAAACAAATTTGGTTTTGGGAGGGGAACGGGGTTGGTTTTTTTAAAATAATATTCCACTGTATTGGTTAAATTGCCTTAACTGGATCAGCCATCTCTCACCCAATTCTTTTCACATAATGTATTTATTTATTGCAGAAAATTGCCCATTCATTGGACAAACTCTTGCAGCAGCAGCTTACTAAGAGGAGACAGAAGCCACCAAGGTAAGTCGACAGTGCAGCAGGAAACGAGGCTCGCAGGCCAGACAGACTTGCACTAGCGGGGTTTAAGCTAGCATGCTAAAATTAGCAGCGTGGATCTCCCAGATCAGGCTGGAACTCAAGGTCTCAACCACAGGGACTCAGGAAGGCTGGAGAACCTGAACTCCACCAGGGCCCAGACATCTACCGCTATTTTTAGCATTCTGTCTTGAGCCAGCTGGTAGCTTAAGATTGTCTACCCAGGCAGGGAGGCTCATTCGACCTGCAGGGTGGACATGGCCCAAGATTCTGCGGTTCAAGTTCAGGGTGAAGATTAGAAGAAACAGGAGAGCAAATGGACAGATAGCACAAAATTCTAGGACCGCAAATGAGCTTTGAAGGAAGAAACTGCATATTCAGTGGACTGGAACAAATAGCATGGAAATGAAAGAACGAAAATAAGCGTTGTGAAAACAAGAATTGTTTCAGGAGCTGTCGAATGGGGCAATGCTAGTGTAATTCTACTCCCAATACAAATTTCTACTGCACAAGGCTTGGGAAATGAAAGCTGAAAGAGCTGACCTAGAAGCTGGCTGTGTTAGAGAAGCATAGTGAAAAAAATGTATTGCAGGAAGTAGAGCAGTCAGCCAGGCAAGGACGAAAGGAAATGCCTCAGGCACTGGCAAAAATCCCTGAGCACTTTAAAGATGAGGGACCTGAAGCAGAGACAAAACATTCCCCCCCTGGTATCTCAGGTCTAGCCATTGTGAGTGCTTCTAGATCAGAAACCAGTGGTTCGAGCCTCGCTCCAGAAGCTGACTGAAGACTCCAGCTGAGAAGCTTCACTCATTCAAGGGACCTCCAAAACATGAGGGAGGGATGTAGACAGAAGACCTGCAAGAAGGGTGGGGGGAACGGATGCTCACTCTCTCCAGTTGTTGACATATTCAGGCACCAGCTCTAAGCAGGTGGAGACTTGATGAGAGTCCTCTCTGCACCCAAAAGGGAGCCAGATCGTACAGAACACAGTGCTGGCAAATTAATAGCAGGAGTTCTTCATTCTCCACACAGAAGCAATGCCCCAGGATAGTGTTTAGCAAGGACGGCACTACTGGAGGTTATTCTTCCAGGTGAGACTTAGTACTGATTCCTTGTGGTTATTATGAGATCCTTATGGCACTTTTCAGAGGACTAATGGCAATTGTCCACTTCCATCCTAGGTAATTAGAGGGAGAGTTTAGGGAAGCAGAAGACATGTCCAGCTGGCTAGCTCTTCACTTCCTACATGCTGTTAAACAGCCGCCATTTTCCTTCCCGGAGCTGGCTCCCTCTCAATAGCGGGTGAAGTGATTGTTATTTTTGTAGTGCCTTGGGAATCTTTGGAATGAGAGGCTGGGTCTGCATGTACAGTACTAATATACAATGAAAAGCGCAGGGAAAACATCTGCACACATGTGTAAAAGCATAGAGCTTATTGTGAAGAGAAAGTATCTGTGATGCTGACTTAACAGAGTGGGAAGAAACAAATCACTTGTAACTAACTGAGAGCATGTTTACCTCAACTACAGTGAATTTATACAAGCACTCCAACTATAATGCACTTGGGCTGCATCTTCATGGTCCAAAATGGACATAGTCAAAAGAGAACACGATCCAGTCTGACCTCCCACATAACACTAACAACTGAAAGTCTCCCCGTTACCCCAGTATTGAGCCCAACAACAGGAAACGGATGCATGCGTTCAACCTTCTGTTTGACTTCACAGGTCATGAGGTGACTGTTGCCATTTTGGCTCAATTTACTTTCATGATGGAAAGCAAGCAAGAAAGCTGAAGGAAGAAGGAATTTAATATCGAGTTTGCAAACGACAAAGCAATGGAGGTGAGAGGCAAAGATTCTTTGTTAAATCCATGGTTGCTTTATCCAGATGCTTGTAGTTTAAAAAACCTGAAGCTGTAACCCACCCTACAGAAAACATTAATTAAAATTGAAGCAGAACTTCCAAACTCATTGGGTTATCAAAGCCCAGTTGTAATCATACCTCCAACAACAGCTCATACGTCACTCTCTAATGAGCTTAACGTGACATTTCAAGTAAATTCTGTGTTTTCCCACAGTCAAGTTCTTAATGCAGAAGAAACAATGAGTTGTGTCTTCTTGACCAAAGGAGGTCCTCTAGTTGAATGAATTGCATTTACACTCTTCCTAAAGGACTTCTTCATATGAAGAGCACATCAAATTCTAAGGAGCTGGGGGAGCAGGAAGAAGGATTGCCAAGCACAATGGATTCAACTGTAATGCTGCGAAGTTATGTGTTGCCAAAGGGATGTAAAGGAAAAAGGCTCAAAAAAGCCATCCCCACACTGTTTGTATTAGAGAAATGATGGCTATAACCCACCAAAAAATCCTGCCAAATGAGAGGAGCAACTGTTATTAGCATTTTGACTCACATCGTCAGTATTTTCCATTCAAATTGTCCTTCTCAAACATACTTTTCAGTTCAGGACAAGAAAGCTAGAGAGCACGTGTGCGCGCGCACGCACACACGCTCTTTTATTCCAAGGGCTGTGTCTGAACCACGTGAAGACCTGTAGGTCGCTGCCGCACTTAACTGTAACATTAATTCTCAGAATGCTGCTCCAGTTTCAACGCTCTCTTTGTTCCATCTCGCAACCCCCATCGAATTTAATCAAGACCTTTTGGGATCTACAGCAGGCTTATATGGATATTTGCATTCCACTGAATGTTTCCACCTCAACATGAAAATATTTAGGGTGGTAGTGAAGTAACAGAGTTAAAGAATGCTATCAACATTTTATGCCCCAAATATACAACTTAACTTCTAAACATGGTTACAGTGACGGACAGTCTCCTGGATTTCAAACGATCACTCTCAAGTCCATTACTGATAAGGGGTTCATGTGGAAGATTCTCAGATACTGCAGTGATGGCTGCACATACAAAACACTAAGAGAGATGGTTTTACTCTGCTCTACAAGTCTAAGAGCAATGGGTTTTTTTTGCTTGGACTTTCAAGACCGTGTCTAGGCTAGGATGTGAGGGCAGGATATTAGCCAACAATATTAAAAAGTTTAAAACTGACAAGACTCACAGAATAAATTTTTCCAGAAGTGCTCAAGTGACTTAGGGACTCTTGAAAGCTTTACCCAGTGCCCGTAATACATTATACTGGTCAAATTAAAGCATAGGCTACTATCAGTGTAAATCCACATAACGCATGTGGAAGTTAATATATTATCACCCACCTTTAAATTCTAACCTAGACAAGACCTTAATGAGCATCTTGACTCAAATTGGGTTTTCCAACTGTGTGTCTTTATCCCAAGTCCAATAGGTTTAATCACAGAACAGTGGTTCACTAACATTTAATATGACATCTCTCTCCAGGGTCAAGTCCCCATTTCACAGAACTTCAAAAGACTTGATATTTTGTCACTTGTTGTTTATGGGTCTGATGTTGACAGATCTATTCATAGGAAATGCTGCATGTATGTAATCTATAAATTATGCCTGAACATGCTTTCTAGAAGTCTGTTCTTCACCATTTTTATGTATGGTCTGTTTACTTATCACCACACCACCCTGTGTAACAAGATCTAAGGTTTTTTCTGCTGTTCTTTTTGTTGCATAGGTATTTTCTCTGGTTTAGAGAGAAAACAAAAATCTAGGAAATCAAGCTGCTTGATAAAAATACATGCCCCTTGGGATGTGGAGCTCAATTTAGTATCTTTACTGCAGTCCAATACAATTACATCATTCTTGCAAAAGTTCATTCATTACCTATGTACTAACCTGTTCTCCCATCAGCCGTATTAGTGATAGCTACATTCTTCATTTGACTATTTGGTCTGTGCAGAGGAATTTCTCCTACTTGGTGAAAACACTGGGCTGTGAAAAAGTCATGGCAATGCCTTATCATAACACTGCCACTGTGACAGCTTTGGCCCATCTCCCCTCCCAAGCTGTGATGAGCAATCTCTCTCGACATGGCTGACTAGAGGCATCACAGCTGCATGACTGACCTCCAGGCTAAGAGATGCTGTAACCCAGGCTCTAGCCAACCTGAATCCAACCTGATGTACCAAAGGCTGGATAAAAGAAAGGAATATTGCTATACATTGAGACAGCACAGGCTGCACATATAAATATAGGGAAACAAAGAAATGTGTCAGTAATAAATTACTCATTTTGCATACACTGAAAAGGGCCGACAGAAGCACATTTACTGTCCATTCCAACGACAGGAATGGCATTTTCAGCCTGAAACACAGATAAATGTTTTAGCTACAGCCTTGAGCTATGCAGCGCTTCACCTGGGGCAATGGCCTCTGACTACGTCCTTCTATGTGACTTGGTACGGAGCACAAATAGCCTGTCAGTAATCATCCACTTTGTGAAAGACCATTTTAATTTCTTTAGCCCTGAAGCAGACACATACTGCTAGCTTTGACAGTGCCAACACATACAAATAATTTCTAGCCATTCCTCCCCTTCAATGCAGTTTCTTCTAAGAAAAAGGTGAGGTAGGAAGGGTGGGAGGGAGGGAAGAAGATACTTAACTCTACTAGTGGCAGATAAAGGACTGTTCAGAAATAGCATTTCTCATCATCATTTTCCCCTTGGAAATTTCAGGAGAGGGTTAAAAATTCAATAGTCACACGTTACTTCCCCATAAATCACTCTTCAGTAGGTAGAATTTGGACAGCAAGATTTTTTTTCCTACAGTTTTTGTCTTCTCTTATTTGACAAACCTAGATTTTACCACACTGCTCGTGTTTTTTATGGTAGCAGAAAGGAACAGTATTTATTTTCCTGCCTGTTCTATTCAACATTAGCATTAGTAACAGAAGTAACATGAAAGGGTGGAAGGCAGAAGGTAGTAAGCGTGAAAGGCAGTGTAAAGGGTTAAAAAAGTCTAAGGCAGGGGCAAAATGTGCAAGCGGGACTGCAGATGTATTTCCCCTCCCATCACGATCTCAGTGACAGTTGTACTGAAAGATGTGGGGAAGCCTAGATTTGGAAGGATCTCATGTTTTGGCCAGTAGTCTTAATTTGCCTGCATCTGCATGTGCTAGATTTTAAAAACATTTCTTATTTGTTCTCTAGGGGCTCACACATCATCTTAGGACTATCACAATTTTAATGTATGCCAAGTCTTGGGCAAGTGCCCTTTTAAAAAAGCCAATGGTGCCATATTGTTTCATACATTACCAGACTTCTGCCCAGTTCTCATTGTGGACTGTCATTTCACATCGAATACAACGCACCACATCGGCAAAGCACCCCTCTCTCCAAAAGCGCTACATGGAAAGTGAACCCAAGACTCACTTCTAAGGCTTTGTTTTTTCAAACACTCCAGTGTTTCGTAAATTTCTTCCTTTGGCCTTTGGAATATGGCCACAGAACTGGACTGAATATTATTAGGCAAGGAATTCCATACTCCTGAAGCAAGATTTGCAAAAAGCTCTAACACTGGTACTGTGGTATCAGCCCAGTTGAAAGAGATTTAAACCACACAAGGATGATGATAGTTAAATCCTGTGCACAACTCAAATTGGCTTCCTGCTTTATGGTGTCAGATGCAGCTCCAAGACCCAGTGACAGGACCATTATCAGGTACAGCCAACTTTTCCAACAAGAAGTCAACCTTAAAGTAAAATTAGAGCGAAAGTGTGGTCTCTCAAAGACAGAAGTAGTAATACTGGATAAAGAAGCAGAATGACCACAGGACAGCATTGAACACAAGCTCTGAAAATAGTCTCTTCCTAGAACAATCCAGTCCAATCTTGCAAGCAGAATTGTTGCTGGTCGGTGTCTATCCTTACTAGGAAAACTAGAATAATGATCCAAGAGACTACAATTTATATTTTTTTTATATTGCAATACCTATGAGCCACAGTCATTGATCAGGATCACATCATGCTAGGTGCTGCCACAACCAGAACAAGAAGATGGTTTCCACCCCCAAGGTCTTACAATCTATATGTAAGGCCAGAGACAACAACAGGAACAGACAGAAGAGGAAGCACGAGGAAACAACAAAAAACACTGGTCAAAATGAGGGAAAGTGGTCTAACTATATAATTAGTAAGTTTTTCTAGGCATCAGGGCAAATAAGTTGAAGAAATATTTGGAGGAGGACAATGAGCTGGCTTTGTGGATATTATGGGGAGCTTCTTCCAAGTGTGAGGATCAGCAGAGGAAAAAGCACAGAAGTGCTTATCTGAAAATTTAACAAGAGGGCAAAAAAGGATGGTACCAGGGGCCGATGAGATATGGGAGTCAACGGTTCTGTTCAACATCTTCATTAATGATCTTGATGATGGAATAGACTGCGTGCTTAGTACGTTCACAGATGACACCAAGCTGGGGGGAATGGTAGATATTCTGGAGGGCAGGGACAGGATCCAGGGAGACTTGGACAAATTGGAACACTGGGCCGAAAGAAACCTCATGAGGTTCAACAAAGACAAGTGCAAAGTCCTGCACTTAGGACGGAAAAATCCCATGCACTGCTACAGGCTGGGGACCGATCGGCTAAGTAGCTGCGCTGCAGAAAAGGACCTGGGGCTTATGGTGGACGGGAAGATGAATATGAGCCAACAGTGTGCCCTTGTTGCCAAAAAGGCCAATGGCATATTAGGCTGCATCAGTAGGAGTATTGCCAGCAGATCGAGGGATGTGATTATTCCCCTCTATTCGACACTGGTCAGGCCGCATCTGGAGTACTGTGTCCAGTTTTGGGCTCCCCATTACAGAAAGGATGTTGATAAATTAGAAAGAGTCCAGCGGAGGGCAACAAAAATGATTAGGGGGCTGGGGCACATGACTTATGAGTTGAGACTGAAGGAACTAGGCTTATTTAGCCTACAGAAGAGAAGACCGAAGGGAGATTTGATAGCAAGCTTCAACTACTTGAAGGGGTGCTCCAAAGAGGAGGGAGCTAGGCTGTTCTCGAGGGTAACAGAGGACAGAACAAGGAGCAATGGTTTCAAATTACAGCTGGGGAGGTCGACGTTGGATATTAGGAAAAACTTTCTCACTAGGAGGGTGGTGAAGCATTGGAATGGGTTACCCAGGGAGGTGGTAGAATCTCCATCTTTGGAGATTTTTAAGGCTCGGTTAGACAAAACCCTGGCTGGGGTGATTTAGTGGGAGTGGTCCTGCTTTTTAGCAGGGGGTTGGACTAGATGACCTCGTGAGGTCCCTTCCAACCCTATTATTCTATGATCTCAATCACGTATATAAGAATACTGGGGATAGCTGTGAAGGATCTTGAAACAAGACCAATTGCGTGTGTGTGGTGCAGTGGGAAAAGGGAAGCACTGATAGAGTCATGTTTGTGTTTTTATTGTAAAATACTGGCATATTATATTAAAAAGTAATTTAACCTCTGCATGAGCATCAGGAAACAGGGTCATGGGAAGAGGCATAGATCATACTATGGAAGCCTCCAGTGAAGGAAGCGGGTGCCGAAGCAGGCAGACTGACTAAATTAACTTTGCTTCCTATCCGAGATGGTTCCCAACACTTTAACATTATGCTTCCACCTCAGCTGATAACTTACAAAATCATCCACTTGAGTGTGAAACACATTACGGCACCAAGAACCAGCTCCACAAAACACTCAACTTGACATTTGTGTGACAGAAAGCCCATCAGCTGAAAGTACCAGAGAAAAATATGTTCTGAGATAAAAACTAAGACTTTTGTATTCTATAAAAAAGGATTTTCCTTAAACATCAGAGATCAGGTTGCTTTGACGGCAATCTCAAACAAGCAGCAGAGAACCAGTGATTAAAAAAAACCAAACTGAAAAGGCTTCTTCTCAAAAGTGCCTGTATGTAAACAATAACCAGGGACCCCACTAAAGAAAGTCATCAATAGGGGAGAATCTGACAGTCATATTAGAAATATAAAGATTCCACCATGCAGAGAAAGCAAGGGTCTATGTAAAAACCAAAGGTCTGCTGGGGAATAAAGAGAAAGAGGGTTGGGGTGGGGGATGAGGAGAAGGGGAAGTAAATTAACAAAACAAGAGAATCAACTCAAAGCGGGAAAAAGGTATAATTAAAAAAGAGAGAGAGACCATGCTCAACAAAGGTAAGTACGGAGAAATCAAAGGAGTGCCTCCTACAAAGACAGAGGAAATCAAAAGCTGCCTGCTCAAGAATGGAGCCTAGCATCAAAGCTATACATTCTCCCAAGGCAGGCAGTGAGAACATCAGAATGGATGTGCAGGTTTGTATTGCGGCTTTTGTACCTGAACCCTACAGTATCTGAACACAGGGCTATATCATTAATTATGGGAAGAAGAGAAACAATCTTACTCCCTCCACAGAAGCACCTATTTGTTGCTATTATGGTCTGAGAGGATCTGCAATTTCCACTTGGTTTTGTTTATTCACAGAACAGCCAGCTATTCTGCAGTAGATCCGCTTAGTAATCTTGTAAAAATTGCACACACAGCTTTGATCCTAAGCTATCACCCTTACACACAAAAGTAGCTCCAATCAAGTCAAGAGAAGTCAGATTCCTACTGAGCTCAGTGGGCCTAAGTCACATGAATAATGACAGGAGGGTCAGGCTCTTTTCTATTATTTACAAGATCATTTTTCCTCTACCACCAAACAGTCTGTCTGCGTTTTTCACTTTGTGGTCTCCTTAGCTGCATCATTAAACTAAGGGGGTCTCCGCATAGCTCCACAGGATAGATTACCTGTTAACTTGCAGAGCACACCAACATGTTGGGCTGCAACTGGCAAGTGTAGATCCTGCTAGTTTGAACTAAACCATACGTACCTCATGTTAGAATACGCTTGCTTAAAATGGGACAAAGTTGACATGAAGGAAGTCCCATGGGGCAAGTACAGTGTAACATTTTAGCATATGCTGCCACTCATAGCCAGTAATCTGCCTGGGAGGGCCAAGGAGAGAAGCCCCTAGATAAAAGGGCAGTTCAGTTTTCCAGAGAACTTCTCCGAAATACATGCCAGAGGACCAAAATACAACACACGGACACATAACGGTATGGTTAAACCACTCAACACGCAACACATTTAAAAGGACAGACCCTCAGCTTCTATAAACTGCTGTTGCTCCACTGAAGTCAAAGTTACATCAGCTATGGATCTGGTCCTGACTTATTTCCTTGCTCCGGAGTCCCTGAAAAATCAGCATTCATTGAGTTAGATTTGTTTTCATGTACACAGCATAGTTGCAGCCGTGATGCTTTCAGGATTTTAGGGAGACAAGGTGGAAGAGGCAGTCTCTCTTATTGTTCGAACTTCTGCTGGTGAGAGAGACACACATTTTAACACGACATGGAGCTCTGTATAGCATGGAAGCTTGTCTCTCACTCCCAGGAACTGGTCCCATTTTGTTTTCATGTCAATTAAATTAAAAAAAAAAAAAAAACTGAATGTTTCCTCTTCCCTCCCCATTTCATCAATCGGTCTCTCAGTTCACCACTGGACTCCCAAATGACCCTTTTCCAGTAGACTGCGTTTTACTGGACGCTCGCCACCCAACCTGGAGTTTTAACAAATTCTCTGCACTTGGCTATGTGGTCAGTGCTTCCCTTATTCTTTCTACTATTCGCCCAGGTGCTTTCATGAAGCCAAAGTACCGCTGAGTGGTCTCCATCATGGGACTGCTGGGCTGCAAGTGTGAAGGCTGAGAATGGCAAGCTGGAGCATGGTCACGCTTGCCCAAACGAGGAGGCCCTGGTGCTGCCTGCAGAGAGCGTAAGTGGCCCGCTCTTTGTTTAGAAGAGCTCCGATTTTACACCTCCTTTTTCAAAGCAAGAAACATTTTCTTTGCTTTGTTTTTTAACTCATGTCCTCCCTTGCTCTTTGCTGCTTGCATTCATTCCCGAGAGGGTCCAAGACCACCCTGATTGCAAAGAGATGCGACATTCTGGTACTCAGAACATAAACGTACAATGGGGAGGCCTCAATGAAGCAGTAAACAGGATAGGCAGCCAGTGAGAAACACTAGTAAGACACTGAGTGTCTGACACCACTCGAATGTTGGCTTTGGCAGTAAATCCGACTCCCTTTATCGGGAAAGATACCTTTCAAGTGGCTGGCAACTTTCCATCTAGCCCTCAAACAAATAAGGCCCTTCACATCATATCAGAGCCCTGAAAAGGGAACTCTCCATTCTAAGATATGGTGAGAAAGGCTAGGTTTCATTAGATTGAGTCAGACCATGCAGTCCTAAGGCAGAGCAAATCCCAACACTGCAAGCTAAAAACAGCTGCCATCTGAAAAACTTCACGCAACTCAAGAATAATCATTACTGGAATTTCAGAAACTGATATTAGAGAAAAACATGCCAGTGCTTGACAGCTAGCAAAGCGGCATCATTCAAATAAACACCTTCCTTTTACAGCAGAGAGGCCTTTGAACTCTATTCAGTAGTAGAATTTGTCTCTGCCAAAGGGCTGTAACACCTACTTCCAGCAGCTGGAGACAAAATCCACATTTCCAGAACGGTCACAGCTGCTTTCCATCAAATTCCACAGCAAGACTGGATCCTTCCATATGGGATCCATTGCTGCTCCCGCGTTCACTGACTACAGCTGTGTCTGCGTGCCTTCTGTCTTTCTAGCGTGGGTCCACAGAATTCAACTGTTACTCTCTCATGTGGACCTTATCACAGCCCTCCAGGTCTTTGTAGCTTCACGGCTAGATTACTGCAGCAGGCTCTATTTGCTCTGTGCCCAGTGAGACATGCCTGTTTATGTCCAGGTACAATTGAAGGTGCTAGTTATAAGCAATCCCATTAGAGACCGTTCCCTAAATTATAAACCCTTTTTGCAATGTCCTGGCTCAGAGTTCCATCACCCGTACCATAAGCAGACTAGGACAACCCATATCACATCCCTCCCTACATTCCCACCAGGCCCGCTCAGAGGTCCAGACAGGTCTGGGCCTCTTCCAGCTTATTAAAATAAAGAATGACGACATTTGGAAACAAAATAAGGCATATGAATTAACAAAAAACTTAAATGTCTAAACTTGAGACCCTCTTTGAGCTTGAGGCCCATGCCAAATGCCGCGCCCCCCCTCCCCCCCCAGACTAGCCCTGCATTCCACTGCATGAATTAGATCCCGCCAGATCAATCTGGGGCATAAATCTCTTCACAGCTAACATTTGTTACCATTAAATGAATTCTCTATTAAGATTAAAGGGGGAACCCGATAATGACTCTTCAGGACATGTTAAAGGAAGATGGTGATCCGTTACTCACCATGGCCACTGAAGATAGAACACGTAGTAATGGGCTAAATCTGCAGTAAGGGAGATATAGGTTAGATATTAGGATAAAGCTTTCTAACCAAGGAGAGTTAAGACTGGCATAAGCTGGGGAATACCTGTCACTGGAGAAAAGAACAGGTTATAGCAGTTCTCAACCACTGTGTTGGGACATATACTGTGTTGCACATAGCAGCAACTGTGTCGCGGAGAACTGGGTGGGGGGTGGCTGGGGTGTCCTGTAGGGTTGCGCGCACCCACCAAACGGGTCACAACCCACAAAAGGTTGAGAACCACTGCATCAGACAACCCCTTTTAAAATAAAGGTATTGGTTTACATGATCCTCCCTTGCCACGGGGGGGGCTGGACTAAATGATGGCTCAAGGTCCCTTGCTTCCAGCCCTTCTCTTCTGTGATTTCCTCTTGATGGTGATGGACACTGCCTAGCAACCAACTGCCGTTCAGTGAATGCACAATCTAGAAGACAGGCTCATATCTGAACAGGCCACTAAACACAGCAGAGGCCTGGGGGACACTTTCAAGAACACCTTTCTATGCATCATAACATTAAGTAGGGCTCCAGAAAGCGTATCCCACCAGAAAGTATTTTAGACCATAAATGCACTCAGTACCTTTCTTTCCCTCCTAAGGCCTAGAAACTCAAGACCGCCTGGTCGGGAAGAGCAGACCATGAGGCTGACAGCAAGGGAAACTCTGATGCTAACTTGCTGCGTGACTCTGGTTGACATTTCACCCATTTGTCTGTTTCCCCACCTGTCCAAAGTGTTTACTATGACTTGCCTCCTTACTGAACGGGTTTGTTCTGAAAGTTCATTAGTTGTTTGTGCAGCTCCTGGATAGAAGTAAGCGCAATTCGTTATATAAAATGCAATATCTTAAAACCCACGGGAGCACAGCTGAATTTCATGACAGAGAAGAGATTCCACAGCCCACCTAACAAATCTGCGCAAGTACTTCTATTTCCAGCTTTTATCAGCAGTTGTGCTAGTTCACACTTGTCAGATTGATTGTGGCTCAGGAAGCTGACTGATTTCTAGAAAAGTGCAATACTCAATGTTCCACGTTCAGTCAAACCTTTTCCATCTAATGTTTGCCATTTTGCCCAACAGTGAAGTTCCCTGGATAGAACTTCCATGCAAGTTTCCTTTCTAGCAAGAGAGCATGAACACAAGAGGTTCACTCAAATACCCTCCCTGGCATTAACCCAACTTGGCAAGCCTGGTATCGAGTTACTAATAGCCAAACTACTTCGTTTCTGACATTAAGGAGCTCCTGTCTTCATAAGACGGAGCGGCTTCCACTCCGTCTGTGAGAAACAGGCCAAGTTTTTTGTTTTAAATGTATCCAATTCCACTGATCAAACTAAAATAACAACAGGATAAGAACATGTTTGCATAGGGAAGAAGAGGGTTGAAAGTGAGAACGTTAGTTTCCAGCCAAACCAGAGAGTTTATCAGCTTCCATGGGATTTCCTCAGCCACGCACTTTCTCAGCCACTGTTCTCGCAGAACTCCTCTGGAAACCCAAAGAGAAGCCATTACTTATCCCCTGGAAGGATTAGAGGCACTAAAGAGTAGGTGCTATTCAACAATCCCATGTAAGTATCTAATCAACTCTCATTTAAATTACCATAAAGTTTTTAAAAGGTCAAATAGAGGTCTCACTGTTACGTTACTTGAAAAACAATGTGATTGCACCCCTATTTAGGAAGCATTCAATGAACACAGCAATCTTAAAAAAAGGTCGAAGGAAACGTAAGCCTGAAGTATGCAATTCTTAGTCTTAAATTTTCTGCATCAAATTACGTGCTCTGACACATTGTGCAACCACATTAATACTCAGGAAACAGACTCAAAAAGGAGCACAACACTTCATGCCATTTATGTTCATTCCATCCCTAGGTGTGCGGCCACTTTAGCAAAAAGATATCATTATACCACAACTAAAACTGCTTAGAATCATCAAAATGCAAGATTTCCCTGCCTCTTCCAGTGAATTGCCTACTAGTCTAAACTTTGCTGCGTAGCACTGATGTCTTAACTAGTTAAGAGCACATATGGATGCTCACAGAATGACTGAACATTTTCTCTTAAGACATTTCAAGCAGCTGTCAAGACCAGAATGAAAAGCTGATGAGGTCCTCAATTACTGTCAAGATTTCACCTAAATAGATTTGAATGTTAAAGTTGCATGCAACCTGTGTGATTGATTGTTGCATTCCACCAATTAGAACCAAAGACAGCAAAAGACGGATATGCAAGTCAGCCAGGAAATACTGTCAGAACTGTCCTCATGCGTAGCCAACGTGGAGTATTACTGCGCAGGATGAGTGCCAATGTCATTATTCTTTCGATAGCCACAAGGAACTTTGCAGCCCTACCTTCCAACTCTGTTTCAATGGAAACAACTCTCAAGAATTAAGTTACAAGCAAGAGACAGCCATTTTAAAACTGCACAGGTTTTAATAAGTATACCAGTCAGAGGGTGTAACATCAAGAAATTTCAAAAGCCACTTTCATTAAGACTTTCATTGTCTTGTAACACTGTGCAGAATGCGATTTACTGCTCAGCAAACTCCTGTTCTGTAGATGAAGACCCTGACTTGTTACACGCTAATCTACTGTGTAGACATGCCCGCTCTTAAGAGTTTTATGGTCTGGAGAGACCATCAGCTCATCTAGCCACTCCTTTACCCTTGTATTGAGCCCAATAACCAGACTAAACAGAAGTAACAGATTCCTTTTAGGAGAATCCTCAAGACACGAAAATCAGAGCATAAATATACAAGCAGCAAAGAAAGTTTCAGCATAGTTGGATAGGATGAAAATAGACTTGGAGCTGCAAACAGGACGGCAAACCAGCTCATCAGTGGACCACAGCAGACACCTGCAGTTTTGTTTTCTAGAGGACCAAAGAAAATGTGTGTGCTGTAGCATGATGTTACCTTCTTGAAGAGTCGCCCAGAGTCTTCGCTGACTTGGACAAACCGAGGGATGATATTGTTCAGGTAGATGTCACTCAGGGTAGTATGGTCCCTGCTCTCTCGCTTCACCTGGTTTAAGAGGAGATTCCAACAGTTGACTGGAGACAGGACATTCTGATCCTTCCTGCAGGGAACGCAAAATGGAAACAATGGGGGGAACAGGACTTTAGGTCAAGCAGATTGAAAATGATTCAATTGAACACACTGCATAGGTTCCACACTGGAAGTGTAGTTACTTAAACATTCTCCTCTTCCAAAATGTGAATGAATTTTGCTAGCTCTGGCAGGAAGAAACAGAGCATCAACTATAGACTGTGGGAGTGTGCAAACTTTATTCACAGACGTGTTTCTTTTCAACAGTGTAATTGGATTTCAACCTTACAATCATTTAGGCACCAGAATAACGCTACCTACACCATACCAAGTTTAAACAAAGCTGCTGGTAGCAAGATTTCCTCTAATAAATGTGGGGATGGTATTCCTAGACACTTTCAACAGGTGTGCTCCTCTTCAGTAATCCTTACACAATTATAACATGCTTTCAGTCCAAAACCACTAAGTGCCCCAGAACATAATGAAGCTTTTGCACCAGTAAACTTTCTTTTCAATAAAAAGTGTGGTGGATCAATTCTGTATTCAGGAAGTCTGAAGCCTCTCATTCTACTATAAGAAAACGAAGCTATTTGCACAGAATAGTAAATTATTATTGCTTACCTTACCCTAATTCAAAGAATCCAGTACCATCCACCAGGTCATTGTGCTCACCTGGACAAACAACGTTCTGACTGAATCTTTACTTCCAGACGTAGAAGGTAGAACATGTTGATATGCACAGTTTACAGTACTCAGATACAGCACATGATGCTTCTTTGATCATCCCCTTCCGATCATGGACACAAATGTTTACTTTGTGCTGTGGCGCATGCCTTATTCAATTTTACCATAAGAAAATGCATTTCTAAGGTTTTATGACTTTTGGCAGGTGAACTTTCAGCCAAGTTGCGCTCTTCTCATGGAAATTTGAATAACCAGCTTCATTTTAACACTATAGTGTGTGAATTTTTTTAATTTGGTAAAGGAAATGGTTCACAATATAAATTAAATATTTACAGATACTTAGAAAGATATTAACCTAATGAGTAACCAAGGCTTTATCAAAAGTCAATGCTACTGTGGCTTGCACACAATTAATTCAGTGTGGCTGCATGTGGATATAAGACAGGGTAGAATTTGATTAAAAATATGTCACTTGGCTGTTTTCTTGCCAAATGGATTAATAACCGAAAAGATTAGCTTTATCCACTGTGCAAACGCTGATGCTTAAGCAAAGATTCACTACAGCATTTGCCTTTAAAGATGCTGTTTTATTACACATTTTATGAAGAATTACTTCAGGGCCTTTTTGGTTTCAGTCAATCAAAATAACCAAATGACAAATATAAAGTGCAGCCACTATACACATTTCTGAGATCCTTTTCTACATATCTCCGTTGTATCTGAACCTACTGTGACCGACTTAGTAATGGCACCTCTACAATTTATCGGGGAGCTACATGATCCCATCTTGGATTTTTCCTTTGCTTATACCAGTTTCTATGACTGACTTTTCTCCCTTGTTCAATTAAGAATGCGATTACAAAAAAGGACTAATTTTTAGTGCCGATACAACAAAGTAAGGAGAACAATGTCTTTGTCTCACTGCCAAGGTAATACAAGGGACGACAAGTTGCATAATTTAAGCAGTACAAGGTTTTAAGAAACCTCATTTCAGAATGTAAGCGAAGAGCCAAGCTGTGATTCTCCAATACCTGAGGGTTTCTGCAGAACTGGGTTGATGCAGTGTAGGCCTGTTAGCTTGGCTTGAATACTTAATTCCCCTTAGATCTGTTTATCATTTGTTTACATGCGTTCTTTTTTCCTATGTTGTGTCATTCTTGGAAGAGACAACATTTAAAATATTGTTAAAAGCCAGGCTATGGCAAGAATGTGTCCAACAGCTGCAGAATTGCCTGAAAAGCTCATCTCTACCAAAACAATGAATTTCTCTCTTACCAACAGATAGGACTAAATTAAACCAATTGCTCTTTCGGTAGAAAGCTAGAAAGGCATTTGGACAGGACTTTGTGCGTTAAAGATCACAGAAGAGTTTTTTACAAGAGCCATCTCACTGGCTCCCGACACCCTGTTCTAAAAGTACAGAAGTATGGCTTGGAATGAGTCCCCCTCTTTGTGTGATTAAGAGGCACTACAGAGTCTGTTCTAACAGTGAGAAGAAAAGCCTTCAGATTTCACACTCAGCACTGAAACAGCTACACCGCACCCTCCCCAGGGGCTTTGACCAAAATCTGAATGGGGAAAAAAAGCAACATGTGCATATTTTAATAAGGTTTATAATGAAGTAACGTGCTCATGTTTTAAAGCAATATGCAACACTCATAAAAATTAAAATTACTGCCAAATATCAAATTATCCAAGCTGTTGGGTATTAATCATCAAATAATCCCTTGGTAATCTTGGTGGAAATGGTCACACAAAAGGAAAGGAAGAGTTCATCTGTCATCTAAAAGTAGCTTCTCAGCTGTTGGCAGCCTCTCATTGGAAAACAAAAAACAGCCCCATCGAGGGACAGTTCAAAAAAAAAAAAGGGAGGTTTTAGTTACGGAAAATTTAACACACTGTAAAAACAATGCACTAGGGAAAGCAGACAGAGGCCAGCTACATGGATATTTGGTTACCTTTCATTCAATAGACCAAGTGCTTTCACCTGTCCCACCCCCCAAAAAACAAACAAACAACCCCACAGAACTACCACCACCACACAACACAGCACCAGGTTTTTTTTAACTGTAACTATGTGGTGGAAGACGTACCTGGTCTGTTAAATATGTGCATATAGAGATCCTGGTGAAGTGATTTTCATTAGATCAACATGAGCCTTGGCTTTACATGAGAGATGCAAGAGTTGTCAAGCAGGAACTGAAGTAAAATTACATCAGACTCCAACCTGCTGCAAGATGAAGATGCAGTCCTCACAACTCAGAGCATATCTTTCATTAGATGGGCAGCAAGTACTCCATAGCAAAAGACTGCAGGGCATGCTTAAGAAGAGCAGAAAAGAGCCAGCCAGAGAGACTAGCAAGGGGGAGCAGACGCCACTAAAGCAGGGGCCCCTGGATGTTGAGATCATCCACAGTTTTGATTGTGCCGATTGCTTGTTTCCTCCAATTCTGTCCCACAGTAACTTCAGTGTCACTCCACGACTGA
The DNA here is from genome assembly GCA_007922175.1 of Pelusios castaneus. Taxonomy (NCBI): domain Eukaryota; kingdom Metazoa; phylum Chordata; order Testudines; family Pelomedusidae; genus Pelusios; species Pelusios castaneus. Next base: position 711,813 of record ML685892.1, read on the forward strand.
CACTTTTCTCTTCGCTTCCTGTGTCCTGTCCCCCTCATCCCCATTTTCTTTCCCTTTAGTTTATCCTCGGCTAAGGAAATCCACAGAAAACTCAACCCAGAATGAACAAAGCAAACAAAACCCCCCCCAAACATGCAAATAACATGTTTGCAGCTACCATATTTTTACGTTCCTGATGCGTTATACCATGTACCTGCCCTGTCTATTTAGATTGTACGCTCCTCAGAGCAGGAACCATCTATTAAGTGGCTGAAATAATGGGGCACAATTACTTGTCAGTCCTTGCGCACTACTGTAATAAAGGTGATTAATAATAAAAGCAAAGGCTGGATCTACAATACAAAATAAATAACTTTAAACAGAAAGTAAACAGAAGAATAGTTTCAAAGCAACTGATCTGGATGTTTATTTCTTACCCATTAAATAAAATACCACAGAAAATGACCGAAGCTTGTGATATGGATTGCTTCAAGGTCTGGAGTGTAAAGAAGGGAGCTGGGGACATTCTGGGCTCTTCATTTTCTCCTAGTGCTTTGATTTAAAGAAAAAAAACTCAAGGGTGAAAGAGCAAAGATTGTTTCATTTAAAGAGAGTATTAGCCTTTCTAGTTTATGTCTGACACTGTCCATACTGCTGAAGGATAAAAGCTATGGAAGGATCAAACCAAGTGTTAATGGCTAGATATTAAGCTATATAAATCAAGTGCTTGCTACCTGAAATCTGCCTTCACCATGTGGTTAGTGATTGACTGGCTTGTTAATAACTTGAGGAGTTAATTGGTAATAGATTCTTGCCCGTGAAGGGAGTGTTTTTACACCTTATACATGCACATCAATATGGACTATATCTCAACATGTCCTTCCATGACACGTAAGCAGGAGCAGTTTTGTATCCTGTCCCTTCTCATTATGGCCACAGGTAGCTTTTTCTCTCGTGGGGAAAGCTTTTAACTGCATATTTTACTATGTTAAAAATTCTTTCTTTAAGGATGACCGATGGGCCAGCAGACCATACATTCAACTTTCACAGGGCAAGAGTCACCATCTCTAATCAGTAACCCAATGAAAGCAAGCTGGAAGCAGGCTAATGAAAAGTTACTGTTAGAATTTGCTATAAAGGCCATCTATTCCAGTAGACAACTTGTGAAAGAGGTTGTGATGACAGCATCACACATAAAAGATATACGGAAAAATGGATCGCCAGCATTTGGAAGATCACCGTTAAGCAAGAACAACAGAGTGCGAGTGCAAGTGTGTGAAGCTATTCCTGTAAGTTAGAGGAAGGGTCAGGAAGAGAACCCCCATCTAGTAACTTACAGTTTCCCACCCTAATCACTAAAATCCCCGTCTCCAAGTCCCAAGGAGGATCTCTTGCTTCTTTTCCAATTCATTTCACTTTTCTCACACAGGCAGAAGCTCCCTGCTCACCCAGCACAACAGCTGTGAAGCCTGCTAGTCAACCTGCCTATTTTCATAGTACCCTCTGCTCCTGTCCCTGCCCACCTCCATCACCTGAGCTTTCCAACACATTGGACCACACTGCTACCCAAACTTAACTACCACACAGGCCATCCTACCAACTACTAAACACTGGGATAAGTGATCCGTAACTAGATTTTACATCCCATTTAAAGAGCACATTTCCTCTAACAAAGAGGATGGAGAACTATAATGGCTTAGAGAAGGCTGTCACCCACTGAGTCTCCTGGTTGTTCCCCAGACATCTGCTATTCATGAGCTAACCCAGCTTCATCCTGCTTAACTTGCAAGAGCTGACTAAGTATGTAGCAGACAAGAATCCACGCAGGAGGCCAGAGTGCAGCCTGAAAGATGTGCTTTGTTTTTTAAATAAACCCAGGCACAAAATCTGGCAACCATAAGAGATTAAAAAGTTAAATGGACAATTCCCAGCTGTCCAAACTGCTGGACTGTAACACCCGAAGCTATTCTAAGGCAGTGCATAGCAGAAATACCAAGAGCCCATGAAAGTATGGTGAGTAAAATTGCTGGTGTCTAATGGCGCCAGACAGCACGCTGACATACTGCATGTGGTCACACATGAAAGGCAGTCTTGCAGAAAAAAATAATCACAAACCTGACATGACTAATTTCTAACTGAGATTGTCAACCTTAAGGTCTGTACAGTTGGTGCCACACCCTAATTTCAACCTCTTACAGCTCCAACACAGCAGTGCTCGAACAGAGTTTCTGATTCGTCTTGTGGGCTCCCTTAACCCAGCCCGTGCCTCGTTACAATAATACCCTCTTGCATTTTTACAAGTCTACTACCTTTCACTCCAACCTCTTCACAAACAAACACACTTCATTATTTGGTTGACAGCCGCAGTGTACTCAGCACTATTAATAGACAAAGATCAAGGCAGTCCCCGCACTGAAGAGATTACAATCAAGAGGAGACAGACAGGAAAGACAGGATGCACTGGAAAATAGAGAGGTGAGGATAAATTAAGGGGGGAGGGGATTTTTAAACAGCTCCTTGATACTAAAAGCTTACATATACACTCCCATGAATTACTTCAGTTTCCACTGAACTGCAGCAGTCTCTGGGGCAGAATGTGACAGCTGTTTTCACAGGATACAGCAAAGTCACACAGCCATTAAAAAAACAGTTTCCAAATCGCAACCTCAGGCAGCATTTCTGCTATTTTTGCTCATTGCAGTTCTCAGAGAGGCTGGCATATTATTCTTTCTAATTTCCAATCACCCATGAAGGAGAGGGATGCGTGCAAGCTGGATCAACCCCCAGCAGTCCTGTATGTTGGACAGAATTGCTACAATGGGGGATCTTTTTGAATTCACTTAAAATAGACATGTGCCCAAACTGCCAAATTTGGATCTCAACTTCCCCCAAGCTTAGAGGTACTCGCATGCAGGGTGCGGATTCAGCCCATACCCAAACCCTCTCTCAAGTCTGAGTGAAGGTGGTCAGAGGACTATGTCAGAATGAGAAAAGTGAGGTGAGATCAGGGAACAGCCACAGGAAAATGAATGTGGCCCCTGGGAACAGTTTTGCAATCAATATAAGCCTCTGAAAGTTTCAGCATTTAACTGAACACTGCCCTGGGATTTCACCTCTGGGAGTGCAGTTCTCCAACTGCCCTTCAACTTTATTATTAATAAGCAACTTTTCTGTTATGATAGAAACAGGTGCTCAAGAGGGACTTAGTGCTGAAAAATGGCAGCCTCATGGGCTTCACACATCATAAAAAGCAAAAAGCAAGATGCTCCATTATTTCAAGAGATACCTTTTATGTGTCACCTTAAAAACTGGGGATTGCCTAGGAAAGACTGACACACATAGGCTTCATTAGCAGCTCATGTAGCCTCATTAGCCTCTACACAAGACCTGATTACCTGAACTTTCACACCTTTGCTAATACTGGTGAAGAGTCAGCAAACGTACCAACAGAAAGATTCCTAGGGCAGGCAAGTCACTGACAGCATTTTAAGGTACTGATAAGAGCATTTCCTCCTTAAACCAGACATTCTAAACGTCTCCTTGGAAGAAAAACCTTAGCTGCATGTGGAAATTTTCCAGGCTCCGGCACCGGTTGCTCAGGCCATTCTTTGTCCAACTCTGCTCATCCAATGACTTTTCCTTTGTTAATAAAGAGAAAGTGACATGGAAGCCTTTGTTTTAAAGCCGCCTCCCTCTGAACAGTTGTACATCATTTGCACACAGTCAGAAGGGAAGAAATTAAATTAAAAAATAGGTCATGTTCAATACCAAACATACACAGCTTTAATAAAAGCTTGCATTCAGAATTAAAAGACCTATTTTCTGTCAGAGTGGGGATGGAGAATAGCCACCCAAGAAGCCAGTGCTTCATATTCATCATGTGGGACTATACCTTGCTGAAGACGTTTCCAAGGAACGTATGCAACTCGGGCTTTGGGCTAGTATAATTGGGTTTAGTCCTGGGCCAGTGCCAAAACCATATTACTGGTAGACCGAAGGATCCCAGACAAGTGTGAGTGATGTGATATATGCCATTCAGGATAGAAGTTATATTCTCCCCCACCGGAATTTCAGCTATCCAAATGTCTATAGCTTGTTTATAGACCTGGTAAGTGATCGTTTTTCTAGCGTTAGCATCATGAGCTTGAGCTCACTAATTCCCCATCTCATGTCAATTCCAACATTAATATAGCAGCTCCTTTTTTTTGAATCCTGAGATCGAGAAACTAATGCTCTACATCCTCAGACCTTAGAACTTCCTAGTTTACGTAGCATGCAGTATTTACTCGCACCATCAGCTTGTCCGTAGTGACAGCTAAAAGTACAGTGTCAAAGGCAGCAGTGAGAAGAGATTCATTAAAATTGTGACATTTTCAAGTCTATTTTATGACCTTCCAGGCCTAGAAATGGACAAAAGTTGCATTTATACTAAAAAAGTTGGGTTCCACAATTCCTCACATGTGCAAGTCCAACGCAGATCTCAATGGTGTAATAGACATGGCCACTGACTAGGCCGATGCAACTCTGATGAGACACCAAAAAGAAACAAATTCCCAATTTCCAATGAAAAAGAGGACAAAATAGCACTTTGATCATTATTACTGAATAAAATTCATTGTGGTTTAACACTATTTAATAGTGTATTAACCTTGAGAAAATATTTTGCCAAATCCATCTGAAAACCTGCATTCTCCTCCCATCCGGAAAAAACTAATGTTTGAGGATTCTGAATATCTACAATTATGTTTCTCTATACAACTTTGATTCAAATCAGTATCTTAAGCAAGCCTTCCTGACACTGCTCATGCTTGCTGTAAATGCAAAGAATTTCAAGCATTGACATCTATCCCTGATTTCCAACCCTCCGTCCAAAGAGTCCAGATATGAACATCTGTTGTTTACAAGTGCTCAGCCTGAAGGCTGCCAGACTTGTTCTGCATCCTCTACTTCAGTGCAGAGGCTGCCAGAAAGTCAACTGAATTTCACACTGGGATGTCCTGGCCATTCTTCTAGTCAGCAGTTGAGAAATGATGCTTGACATCCTACTTCCGAAGATTATCCTGGACCTCTAAAGATCTTTTATAATCCTGTTTTAAGACTAGTCCACAGTCATCTATTTGTTTAGTTTTTTTTAATTCCTCCCATTATGGAAATCACTGAACACATGCAATGCTATTTATATTGTTCATGGGATTTGCCTCTGTAGATGAATGGGCTGATCAAACCATGAAACGTACACAATTTTGAACATTAGATTAAAAGGCACAAGGTCTATGGTATGAGAAGTCTCACCGTGCTGTATTCATTCTTCACTAGACAGTAGAAGCTACACCCCACAGTTTGTCCTGCTTCCTTTAAGGAACCTCTCAAGACTGAAGGCCAATCTCAGCAATATTTATTGGAAGGCATGTGAAGAATGACTAGTGTTCTGGGTGCCTCCGTTTTTGAATGCCCAACTTCAGATGCCTGGAAGGGGTCAGATTTAGAAACTGCTGAGTACCTACCCTTTGAGAGTCAGGCTCTAGCAGCTACAGAAACTGCGAAGGAAACTGCTTGTTTTGTTTTTAACATTACATCACATAAGGGAATATCTAGCAAAGGGTACCAAAGACGTGCTCACCAAATAAATACCCTGTTCAAAAATATTCTCTCTATTCAGTGTTCTCTATCTGAAAGCCCTGTTTAAAAAGACAGTACAAGTTGACATTCCAAGAGATATGGTCCAGGGGTTATAAGTAAGTGAAATCTGAACTCTCATACTGAGTCATCAACTCATGCTCCATCTTGGATAATCAATCTGTGCCTCAGTTTCCCAAGCTGTGAAAGGGAAAGAGCAGTCACCTATCTTCATAAACCTCTCAAATAATCAGTGAAGGGGATTATACAATATTGTAAAAAAAAACCACACACACATTGAAACCTTCCTTTCAACTCCACCCCTGACTACTTGTAGTTTCTTTCAAGGAACCAATAGTGTAGGTTTCAAAATATCCACTAAATTGAAGGGTGCAACCATCTCAAAACTGAGCTCATGAAGTGGCCATGCCTAATAAAAGTAAACCTAATCCAGTGGGTTTGTTGAAATTCAAAGTCTGCACCTCACAGCACCCATTTCTCCTGCTCTGTTCTCAAATGCCAAGGTGAGTGGTAGCAAAATCATTTCACTTTCAAGGCTGAAACTTTGGGCTTCTTGCCCTTGATAACATTCCATTAAATGAACTCCTGTACAGTAACTTGGCAATTAATGGTAACTTTTGATTATCCAAGTACATGCAAATTACAGGGTAACTGCCTGACAAATTTCCTCCTCTGTAAAGTTTATTAGACAATCTAAAATTTACCAGCGACAACTGCAAGTGACATGGTAACCCACCACCGAACAACATAGGATCTTGTAACATAATTACCAAGTTATATGAAGGAACATGTTATTATTGCGTATATTTAGGATTCTGCCTCTCAATTAGAGTTGCCACATCATTGTGTGTGTCCCAGAAAGTAATGCGATACTGTGGAAATCCACAGGGACAGATGTAAGACAGTTGGATTTGCTCAGGTAGCCTTTTCGGAAAGCTTAGGTTTGAACAGGACTTGAAAAAAATCTGTAAAAATCTCTTGGCTAAGCTCCTTCTCCGCTGTTTAGAAGAAACTAGTGCTTGTGACGGGTATTTATGATTTGAACTCAGCCAGCCCATTACTACAAAAGCCTCATTCAAACTGCTGTGCAATAATTAGGTATTAACTACAGGTGTAGTCAATGTTTGAAACACATTCTAGGAGGGCAACTAGATAACACGTTTAATGAACACCACTTACTCAATGTTCGGTCTCAGATCCACAATTTTTCTAAATTTGTGCAACGGGACAGACTCCTCCACCACCGTAGAGGAACATTTATTCAGTGACAAGCAATGTAATCGGGCAATGCTGCAAGAAAATATAGCTACATGGAGGCATTTTACTCTCAACCTGGAAACAATACTTGTAAAAAGCACGGTTATGTAGACAAGCAAGATGATTCCACAAATAACGGAAAGTTGCCTCTCCTTCGCGGCTTTGACTGATTCACTCTCCACGGCACAACTCTTCAACGATTTCCCTTGCAGGGGAGGACAACAACCTGAGACCAGTGGAGTAGGCAAGACCCATCCCGGCACGCATCTGTTATTGTTCCTTTTAAATATCCAGAGCATTCGCGTTGTCATCCTGTCATCTCCTGTAGTCTTTTCCACTCCCATTTTCAGATCTTCTTCCATGCTGCCCTGTGCATCCAAAGCAGCCTCCCACTCCCAATGAATCAAGAATCCTTCTTCAAAAACCTCTGTGAAGCCTTTCAAAAACCAACTCATTAAGGCTTCTCTCTCTTGTCAAACATGTACTCTTATCTGAAAAACAATCTATTTCGTCAATAGCTAAATTTAGACAATACGCACCCAGAGCTAGGAGCCTCTCAAGTTTGTGAACATCCAAACACCCTGCTGGGCCTCAAAATAAATAAATATTCCCCTTCCTTCATAACCACATACAAGGACTAAGAGACCACATGCTCAACAGTGCCAGCAAAGGATTGGGATCTAAGAGAATCCCAGCCTCTAATCCACACTGAGCCCATGAGTCACTCTGTTTTGTGACTTCAGAGAAGTCATTTCAGTTCACTGTGCCTCAGCCAGCCAACCTAAGGAATGGTGTAAACAAGCCAGATCCCACTGAAATCATATGCTGGCATCTGTACACAACTTTATGCTATAAAAAAGAATGATTAATTTTCAAGTGAGTTGATCTGAAGACAAAAGACGCTTTGGGCAAGGAGACACCATGTTAGTCCCTGACCCCTGTCATCATTCGAAATTCCTATCCCGTTGTTTTCCTACACATTGCACAATTATAACTATGACATTCCACAGAAAGACAATGCTCGAAATACTTAACTTTTCTCCTGATTCTGCTGTGCACTGTTGCACAGTTTGAGAGTGGCTGCAGTTCTACGGTAGGTTAAGCTATTATATTATATCTAGGTCCAAATCACGTAGACCTTACAATGGTAACGCTCCTGTGTGAGCTTTGCAAGGGCCAAGAATGAGTGCAGGGTTTAGTCCCTGGAGTTTCAAGGGTTCGGGGATGGATGGTACTCAAGTACGAGATATTCTAGCCATACTTTATGCCCTCCAGTCTTTTACTAGCCTTGAGCATGTTATTTCTGTGCATTAAACACCCAAGTGACCGAGCCTGCACGATCAATAGATTGCTTACTTCCTTACGTAGCATTTTTAAGTATTGCTTCCCTTAACAGCTACAAAATGACCTACCCAACTATACAGAAAGCTACCCTGAACGGATCAGTTCAAAGCCATATTCACTGCTGTGGCCAGAAAACCATCCACATCTATATTTTCCCCTTTACTCCTATAGGGAGGGTAAACAATACAAGGTCTGAGAACATTTTTGCCTGAAAGACAGCCAAGGATAGGCTCCAACAAATTACTAGAGAGCACAGTTTCCAAAATGCAAGAGGACTTTCCACTGAAAATGCTCTGCTCTGGTCTGAAAAAGTCAGTGTGAAGAAGGACCAACATAATGCCTTCATCCCGCTTTAACCGCGGCTACCGGATGTGAAATGAAACACAAAATAAGGTCTCAGAGCATTAAGAAAACACCTTGGATTGTACCTGAAAGAGGATGGGGCACCCGATACAGAAACATCAGAAGGTGTCACGTGTTAATAATGGCCTGACTTCCTCAGACAGTCTGCATTCTGCATCCTTTTGTCTCCAGGCAAAAGTGATCTTTATTTTTAAAGCTTTATTAGAAAAACAAAATTAAGAACTAAATTTAAAAAAAACCACACACACGCTGAAATCATTGAGGGCAACACACTGCCTAACACCTTTGAACAACAACGCAGCTTCATTTAGGACCCTACTGGATTTTTATTAAATCACTCCCATATCAAAGAGCCAATCTAACGCCTCAAACACAAGAAAGCAATATACATTCTTCCAAGATTAGACTGTTAATGCAAGAGCATTTCTGCTGGGAGGCTTTATACTACATCATTTAATATGAATTCATATTCTCAAATTTCACTGGAAAAGCCAAGAACAGTCCAACCAGATTGTAGCAGAGTTAGTGTTAAAGACATCACTTCTTTAGCCCATTTTGTCTGCAGAAAGCGCACAGCTTACAGTTCTACAAAAGCTTTTACTGCTGCCGGAAAAGACAGAAAAAAAAATCTTCAAGGCACAATTATGGTTCTATGAATACATAGAAGAATTCTCGGGCCACCTCTGTTTAATAGCTCTGCGTAGAGGTCAGCCTTTGCGGGTGATATAATGCAGTGTGTGTTTTAATGAGGATGTTTGCATTAAGTATCAGTTTGGCAGAGAACAAAAGATGAGTTACATCAAAGCTGTGTTAGGGAAAGGAAGCCAAAAGGTGACTATTTAATGGCTTCCAGAGAAAGCCGTCTAGTAAAAAGGAAAGTCAGTCCCCCACCAGCACTAACGTGTATCCCCAGCAATTTAAAACCCAATAAAAAGAGATACATTGCTGTGATGCAGCAATGGTTAGAATTTAAACCAACTGTATTTTGGGTTAACGCCGATCCAGATGGATCTCTTCAGCCAAGTCACGCTGATCTATCCAAAACTGAAGTGATTCATAGCCCCAGGCTGCTTTTGCCTGAAGTGGCCACCACAGCTGCTATCTTGACACAAAACTTGACAAGTTTTGTGCATGTTGGGATATCAGCTGCAGCAGTTCCATGCAAGAAAGGCAGAATAAGGGACTCCTTTGTTCTGATGATCTGCCCACAAGATGGGGTCCAAATTTTAAGTTGCTCTGCATTCCACAGACTTGTATGCACACTCCCACCCCCACCCCAGTACTATGCATATACATGCTTAGTCTAAATTGCAGTTAATAAGATGACTATACATTCTTGCCTTCAGGGGAAAAATGAAAAGATCAGCGATCCATCATGAGCTGGTTAATCCCACTCAAACATTGAACTCATCAGAACAAACAGGGGGAGGAAAGGCAGCTGCCAAGGCACCAGAACGTGGTATTTAAGCATGTGGGACTAGATGCAAACCGTGATCTAAAAACAAGTAAAATCACCTGGGCAGAACTTATTGGCTTGTCTTGTTTTGCATGCAATTTTCAACTACAAAGTCCTCAGTTGTTTGGTGCACTTCTTGCATCATGCCAAGTTCCAAAGGAGGAGCCAGGTTAGTCTAGTTCAGCAAAACAAACAAGGAGTCCTGGGGCACTTTTAAAGACTAACACATTTATTTATGGCGTTAGCTTTCGTGGGAGAAAATCCCACTTCATCTGCAGCTTGAAGATGGGGAACTTACCGAATGGGAGCAAAATAAATGTAGGAGAATGTAAGTCATAGAATCAGATGAGCCTGTTACAGCAAATCAAAGCAGTTGTCATGCAATAAATAAATCTGTTAGTCTTTAAATGTGCCACCGGACTTCCTTGTTTGTACTTTCATCACGCAACACCATGTTGATACATAAAATGAATGCTCTCTTTTCCTCCAGCTTTATGGTGTGGTTATCACAGCAGAATTCAAGGAACCCAAAATCTTTTTCAGACTGACATGGACCATATGAAAGCTACACTGGAGAATTATATTTTTATCTGACATACACATTTTCTAGCAGAAGAATTTTTCATCTGCCCATCACCTTAGTATCTAGGCACCATATACAAAAGTTTGGAATATCAGCTCCATTCAAAAGCACCATTAGCTTTACCACTCCATCACTTATGCTGCTTTCTTCTTGAGACCAGGATAAAAAATGATGGCACTGCAGAAATAAGGATTTTCATAAAAGTCTATTTTCCCTCAAGAGCGGAGGAGTTTTTCTTAATGGATTTTTAACTAGAGAGCTATATGGCAAACACAATAAATCCATAATATTAGAAAAAAATTACTCCCTTAATAGCCAAGATAAAACCTACACACATTTAGTAAAGAGCTCTGACTTCACCCATCACATCCATCTCCGGTCAGTCAATTTTCTAGTTTAACATGTGTTAGCACCCTCCTTAAATTATTGTCTGTTTTCCACAATCCACCATTCCCTTCCTTGTTGGAGTTGCAATCCACAAGCAATAGTTGTGCTAATCCAGCTAATAAACTAGCACACAAAAGGGAAATTATCGACCATGTGGAAGAACAAATATTTTCCCTTTAAGTTCCTAACAAAGTAATGCACTGGCCCCACACTCCCCTAACATTTAATATTTCAGCTTCTCCTTCCGTCCCCACACCCAGCCTCCAAAAGTAAATTTGCAAAACTCTACTTGAATTGCTGGTCTTTGGTGCTCCTTGTTTTAGCCAGGAATCTCTCAGCCAACTTCTCCAAATTCCTCGAGTAATCCATCTCAATCTCTGCCTTCTTGCGGAAGAAATCCTGCAGGTCTTGAAGTAGCTGGACCCGAAGCTCGCACTGTTGATCGAGGCATTTCAGCTGCTCGATGAGTTGGGCGCGAATCTCTGAGCAAGGAGAAAATCAAACCAAAACACCAAGGGTTAAACAGAATCCTACTGAAGGCAAACCAAATGATATTAAAGTCATCTAATAAATCAAGGTTAGAATAGCTCTCCCTCCCCACCAAGAAAACAACAAAACATCCAATTAATCGTATCCATAGATAGAAAATGGGTATATTTACTTTTAGGTCACTATGGCTGCAGGACAAGACTAAGGCAACCTGGAACCCAATACATGCACTTACAAGCAAAGCGTTACTACGGGGCTTGACAAAACCTGGGAGCCAGGTCACCATAGCAACTAGGGTTTGTAGTCTGGCTCCTAGTTCTGCTGCAGAAATGCAGTAGAAGCGTGCCTTCTGGCGATGAAAAATAAGATTGCAGGCCCCTAGCTGGGAGCCAATTTTGTCGAGCCCTGCTTTACAGCTCAAAGTTTCATGAATCCTAAGGGCTGGCTAGTACACACTTATAACTTTAAGTTGCACAGTTGTGCCACTGTAAGAGGGCTTGTGTAACTGTCTTACGTCAACAGAAGAGAGGTGTCCTGCAGACATAAAGCCACCTGAACGAGAGATGACAGCTATTTCGTCGGGAGAGCATCTCCCCCCCGACATAGCACTGTCCACACATACACTTAGGCCGGCAATACAATTCCTTTGCTGGCTATTCCTGAGGCAGAACCAAATGAGCTGTGTGTGTTGGCTAGTCCCAAAAACACCAATTTGGGATTAGCCAGTTAGGTGCATATGTACACCATGGACAAGCAATTTCAGGTATTGGTGTGCTTCAATACTGCGTATGAAGCAGAATTATTGGCAGCAATACCAGTTCACGTTTCTAGGGCGCATTTCGTCTACTTTTCAAGGCATTTTATCAATGGGTCATCAACCCTCGAAGCCTTTTGAGACAGATTGTTAATCTCATTTTATTGATGGAGAAGCTGAAGCACAGAATGGTTAATAAGTAGCCCAAATTCACACAATGGATCAGTGTGGGGCAGAGATGTCACAGCTCTTTGCTTTAAAAAAAAATAGATAAATCAGAATTTGTGTCTATTGTGTTACTGAGAGATTATTTAGCATCCAACTTTAACAATTAACACCACAACAAGAAAATAACATATGTACTTTCATCTCAAGATCTCTGGACATTCAAACATTAATTACAGTTGCCTATCATCACTGGTGATTGGCTACTGCTTTTTCCAAAGTGTTTAAAAAACATGTTGTTCCAGGACTGATTTTAAACAGCAATACAAGTTAGCAAATGAAGTACTTAGTATTCAGCTCTTCTTCTCCACACAGAGCTTTGTTGATACCCATGAATTACACAGCTGCAAACTTTATGATAATGGCCTTATCTGGGAAAGTATTTATTTCTAAAATGATTTCTTTGAAAAATGTAACAGACACTGAAGTATATTAAACAAGACCATTTTTAACTGCCGTGCACTCTGATAAGCTCACTAATCCAACCGTAGAGCAACCAGCTTTGCGTGGCTCCCTGAGCACATCCGCCCTCTTGGCACCTACTGAAATTGCTCTGATCATTGACCATCCACCCTTATTTTGGGGATCTAGGGGAAGGATGAAGAGGGAGCAAAAGAAGGATGGTTTTGTCCCCTCTTCCCCCCCACTATCATGATATTAGTTCACTTCTTTCTTTGTGGCACATGCTAACTTAAGGCTCTCTGATTTGAAGCCGACCTCTTAAAACAGTTTACACTGGAATCCTCACTCTTCCGTTAGTAACCCTTCCAAAGCAGCTCACAACAGGCAGCTCACACTCAAGTTCACACAAAACTACAGTAGTCTGTGTGGGCTTGAGTGTGAGTCCCGCTGCTCTCCGCCTGTAGTTGCTAGGAGAGACCAAAGAGGGTCAACTGTAAATTTTTTCTGGTTGGAGAAGTCAAGCAACATGCAATCCGATCCTGTATCAAGGAAAAGAGAAGTACATGCAAATAGGCAAGCTCACAGTGGTGCACATTTATGGTCTGTCAAAAGTGAGTCACATTCCCTCCCTTGAGGCCAAAGGAGGTGTCATTTCGTTTCCTTCTCCTAGTCTGACCTGCTATAAAACACGGGGTGGGATTCACACACTGGTAACAGTAGCACTACCACCTGTTCTGCAGGCAGAGTCAGTTTCCATTTCCACCTGGACACCATAGAAGCCAAGGCAGAGGAGACCACAATGGAGTCGCCCAACAACACAGACTGGCACACAATTTTCTTTCAAGTGCATGCTAAACGTGACCCATGAGCTTCTTGAGAAGGGCCATTAAAACCCTTCATGCTGAAACTCTGGAGTACCCTATGTACACAGCATTAAAGAAAAGCCTACCTGTTATATCTCTTGCCAATTTGTGATGCTTACGCTGCTGCACACTGACTTCCACATGGCAGTAATATTTCAGGATTAACGGGTTGGTGGGAGCAAGACACTTAGCATTAACACCCAAAATTTACTAGCTGTTATTTAAAGTTTGCTGGTTGATGCTTGGTCTACACTTGATTTCTTCCCATTAAGCTTTTCCCCCAATTACAAAAGCAATAATGGATTTGCAAAGCTTTGTATGCTTGATGAGCTTAAGAACATGCTATGCAAATAGACCTCTTTTCTGTCGGCAGCTTTGTCAATAAGACTTTGATAGCGGAAGGAAAATGAATGGGATACATAGAATAGACTGAGGAGCAGACTTCATTCCATAAGGAATGTGTAACAATTCAGTGCTTCCTTAGTGTAATCAATCAGTCTCCTCATCACTTAACCCAATACTCATTTCATTTGCTAGTCTGGCATTTTGACAGACACATCAGCTATGCTGTGGCCAATAGTCAGTTTCTTCCCCCCTGCCCAAACACCCCACCTTCTTAAAGTAAAACCGAAGGGCCCTCCTAGTCAGGAGGCGTTGCTATGTGGTAATGAAGGAAAGACTCCCATGAATTTTGGCTCAGGCTCTATACCTTTAGCAGGGTATAAAATCTGTAGCTGGCATTCACGGGTGACAGAGGCACCTGAAAAGTAGATTCCGATCTGTGCAAGGCCTCCAGTAAAAAAACGGCACCTGCATCATAAATGCAGCAGGACAGTGGGTTGCCAAACAATCCCTGCTATTGACATGTGACCACTTCCATCCTTAGCCAAGGAGGAGTAGAAAGAGGGTTTCTGTTACCAGAGTGTTGGGAGGAGCATGGCAGTGCCCAATGCTACCTTGAAACTCACCTTCTTTGATCTCCCTTGCTAGTGGATTCTGACCCTCCATACGTTAAAGTCTTTAAACCATGATTTAAGGACTTTAGTAACTCAGTCATAGAACAGAGATTTATTACAGGAGCGGGTGGGTGAGGCTCTGTGGCCTGCGTTGTGCAGAAGGGCAGATTAGATTATCGTATTGGTCCCTTCGAGTCTACGAATCCAAGACTGGAACAGTTCCACTCGGAAAAGGAGACTATCAAGAGGAGTATGACAAAAGTCTATAAAACTATGAATGGTTTGGAGAAAGTGAATAGAGGAGTGTTATTTACTCCTTCACATAACCAGGGGTCACCCAATGAAATTAATAGGGAGCACATTTAAAACAAACATAAGGAAGCACTTTTTACACACACCCACCCACACCCTGTGAGGAAAAAAGGCTCAAAAAAGAATTAAGTTAGAGAATAGATTCATCAATGGCTATCAGCTAAGATTATCTGGGATGCAACCCCATGCTTTGGATCTCCCTAAATTTCTGCTGCCAGAAGTTGAGACTGGACAGGAGGAGGTGGATCACTCAACTGCGCTGTCCGTCCATTCATTCTGAAGCATTTGGCACTGGCCACTGTCAGAAGAGAAGATGTTGAGCTAGATGGGCCATTGGTCTGAGCCAATACGGCCAATCTTAAATTATTATGTTCTTAAATATAAGAACCTATTTTTCTTAATTTAGAATTCGACCCTCAGTTGCATCTCAGGATGTAACCACATTACAGCTAGTTTACTCCTTTTAACAGTCTCAGCTGAATTACTGTCCCACACCCAGAGAAGCTTTCAGAGTCGTGTCACGAAAGCATATGTTATATCACATCCATCATGTGATGAGAACAAAGCTGATTTGGCATTTTCCATTTAACAGATATGGAACTGAAACACAACTCAGATTCAGCCACCGCTTTCCTCCCAGCTACTTGCACATTTAGAGCTTTATTATCCGCAGTACATTATCGTGGGGGGAATATGTCAGTTAGTCCTTTGGCGCATGAAGGTGCAATAGCTGGTACTGGAAGCAATGAGGAAGATGTGTCAGAAAGCAAGGTTGGGATGGAGGTAGAGTGGAAGATGAAGATATAACTGAGTGGGGATGGAGTTGTTACAGTCTCTGCATTAGTTATTTCTTCCCACTGCCTGCTAACCTGTCGTTGATTTCTTCGGAAGGTAGCTATAAGGCGAGCTCAACAATTATGCACCTATAATCTTGCAACTGCTCAGGAAATCACTTCCATAGCAAGTAACAGGGAGGAAAAAAATAGGAACAAAGCTGAGTTCAATGACTGCCTGATTCACAAGGCATTGTAATAACAGGGCTCCCAACCTTTCCAGATAACTGTATCCCTTTCAGAAGTCTGATTTATCTTGCATATCCCAAATTTCACCTCATATAGAAACTACTTGCTTACAAAAACAGACACAAATACGAAAGTGCCACAGCACCCTGTCACTGAAAAAATCTTTTCTCATTTTGTCTTTAGGAAGTTTTAGTTTGTACTGACTTTGTTAGTACTTTTTAGGTAGCCTGTTGTAAAAACTAGGCAATAGCTAGATTGTGCTCGAAGAGCTCTCTGTACCCAAGGAGGACTCATCTCCCTGGTTGAGAGCCAATGTTTTAACTGACTCACAAGAAACCTGCCCTTGCACCGACTTCAGTTCTCCCCAGCACTGGGACCCACATGAGGGACAAAGGACCTTGCAAGACAGAGGAAGGAAAGTGAAGAACTTTAGTGAGTAGGTTATTCACAGAAAATTCACGTGACCTCAACTCCACAATGTCTTCAGTGGGATGGAGGACACTCTCAGTGCCTTGCAGAATTAGCCTTTAGGTAGGCTCAAGTTTGCTAGGTTTGGATCTGAATCCAGGATTGAAAGCCATACATTCCCAAATTCCAAAGCTGTTTACACTGCAGCGCGTGAAGTGTGGTACATGGGACACCCCCTTCTTGACTTCAGGTTGACGGCAAAAAAGAACATTGCACTTCCCCTGAGGAAACCGGGTGCCAAATCCAACTAAGAAAAACAAAACAACACAAAAACCACTCAGGCTTCCAACACGTCTTATTAAAAAGACTAGCACACGGTGCTACAATCATTTAAAATACAATATTAATTTGAGTTAAGCAAATGCTTCTCAACCGCCTCACAGGAACATCTCCTGCTAAACACCCAGGCTAATTGCAACCTTTCCCTTTAGCAAAATGTGCTGCATCAGGAATTTTTGTTGTAAATAAATTCACTGTTTCTGTGAGAGGAAAAGGAACAGCTGATCAGGCTGCACAGAGTGGGAAACAATAGGCTATTGAACACCAGCGCACCCAGTCTGTGGGGCTGAGCTGGGGAAGGGCAACCTTGATCATTAGTTCTGGGGGTTTTTCAACAGTCCTTTGCTCTGGCTACAAATAAAATAAATTCAAGAATGCAGGAATTTCCTGAGGCTCACTGAGCTTTCTGGGATACAAAACGTCTGTTTGTTATCCCACTGCTTACACAGGCATGAGGATTTTTTTTCGATGCACTGTCAGACCATACCAAGGCTATATGTACTGTGGATTACTGTATTACACTGGAGCTTTTATAACATAGCAGTCCAAGTACACACAGATTTTATATTTCAGTTCATTAGCTTGGCATCCTTTAGTTATATACCCCAAATGAGTTACACACCCCTTTTTTAAGCATCTTATTCCACTCCTTTTTTAAAAAAAAATGTAAGCCACTGGTACCCATTTGCTGCTGCCAGCCACCAAAAAGTATCATCCATAACCTGTTTTCATATGGCCAGTACTTTAATGTCACCTCACCATGCATTCTCAAGCTTGGACAGTTTCCAGCCTCTGATGGATTATCAAGTTAGTATCAGTGTGGCTTCAATGATATTTATGCATCCCACACTTTCAGGTGGGAACATACTCCTTGATTTTGGAGAATATGAGGTAATCCCCACCCCCCAAAATTGATTGCATTAAGCATGGAAATCCTCTGCCTATCCTCAGACAAAGTAACATGTTGCCCTGATTCTTGTAGCTGTTTTCCCAACACCTCCTTCAGTGAACGTCTTCTGTTGAGTTGGTCACTGCCAGGAAATAATTGCTATTACCTGTCTGACATTAAAGTTACAGTGGAAGTAAATCCACATAAATGAAATCCTCAAGTTGTTGTCCTTTTCCACATTCAGTTGTTTCCAAAGGTAAAGAAGCATATCCTCCTTTATAGATGGGAAGCCCAAGGTACAGTGAGGAGAAGTCATTTTCTCAAGCTCATACAGAGTCAGTGGCAGAACCAGGATATAGACCTCAAGTCTTCTTATTCCAAATACCGTGCCCGGCGCCAATACTGGGCGTCTTATAAACAAAGCGTAGCTGATATATACATGTACTGAAGTCTTTGAAGGTAGGAGGAAAAAAGGACGGTTCCGTCTATTTATAATTAGATTACAAACCAGAGGAAAACAGTAAACCATTTAATCACTTCCATCAGCTTGTTATGAAGATCCTTAATTATACAAAGCAGAGGTGAAGAGTAAAATATAACGCTAGACAGCTATATTATTTTTCCATCCCTTTCCTGGCCATCTTCAGTACTTCTACCTTCGTATGTGTAAGGAGCTCCAAGGGAAGGCCTGAACTGCCAGCTGGCTCATGTTGTAATTTGTGAATTAAGCTAAGTAGAGGGAAAGAGTTGACGCTCTGCGTTATGTCTTATTCATAAATTTATCATTAAGCAGATTCCATCTAAGTAAATACTTCCCTCCTCCCCTTTTCTAGTTAATTCTCCACTGAATCCCAAGTATAGATAGAGACAGCTGCTATGAAGCGACCAACATAGCTAAAGGTGCATTGCTATTTTCCTACGCAAGATAAAATAGGCTGCAAGTTTTTTTCATTTCGAAAAGTGAGCTAAGAAAGCCACGATTTAGCAATTCCTTCCTCAACCCTTACGTCAGACAGGTGAGCCAGAATTTAGTAACTACTACAACGCATGGAGGATGGGCAGATTCCCTCCATTGTGTTAGAGCACCAATCAAACTGGGGGAGAAACTGACATGAGTAATACATATCATTTAAAAAAGCCAACCAGTTACAATATCCAGGTATTGTTAAGTAGATGAGCCAGACAAAACCCTCCTCCCTCTATACAATCAGTATTCTATTATGGATACAGTGTCTATGTCCCAGCCGTCTGTACTACCTTTCCCATAGGCAAGGGCTTCATAAGACACCGTTACTGGTGCATAAACAGTCAAGGTCATTGTCATTTGGGTACAATCTCACCAGCGTCGGCTTGCTACAGATTCTTTTGGTCAAATCATTTGAGAGGCACATCTTAAAGCTCACACAGAATTCACATTGTATTTTTGAAGAACCCTTAAAAATTAGGGCTTTATATGGGTGGCTTCCCTGAGGCATAAATGTTAGTTAGCCCTGACAACTGCAGCTCTGGAAATGACACTTTTTTCTCTGAAGTTCCTCCCACTGGAGAAATTATTTCCCCTTTCCCCTCATGAGCACATCAAGCACATGAGTGAAGTGATCCCCACATACAGGAGAGTGCAGTTTTCGGATCTATCATTTAACACCTAAGAGCCCTTCATTTAATGGAGCAGTTACTATGACTAGATTCATTCTAAACTAAACTAAACACTTCCACTTTACAGTCCAAGAGCAGAAAAAGTCAGAGGCAAAAAGGCGCACATGAAGCTTCTATTAATCAACTCCATCCCCTTGAATGAGCTCAGGGCCAGCCTTAAAAGTTGGCCATTATTGCAGTGTGGGTTTGCTTCTCTGCTTTATCACTAGTTGCCATTTAACAACTTGAGATTTGGCACAACGTACACGAATATGAACAGACACTAGGCTTAACCAATCAACATAGAATTAAAACATACTATTGACTTTTGTGCCACGTATCTATGGAAATGATGGCTTCCTTATAATTATGTTACTCCTTGGATATATTGGTGAATGAAGCTGAGAGAAAAAAGTCTGCAGTGGGATAAATTAGTCCTTGTTTTATACCACACAAACACATGGACAAAGACAGACAAAAATATGCACACTGTGAACCTCTTCTTTTCATTAAGGTCCACTCATGGAAGATTCTCCATTCCCATCTACCACATTTCTTGAGCTACTTGAGTGCTGGAATCTATAAAAATAAGCCTAGCTCAGTAGTAATGAGACTACATGAAATCGAGTCCCTTAATAGGATGGATACAACTCTTATCGCATCCTTCTCTCTGCACATTTACATGTTTGAGCATGCTTAAATTTGCACCAAAGAGAACAGTGTTGCACGTGAAGCAGCCCCACAGGCTGCAGAGAAAAGCTCAAGTCTAGTTGGGGAAACCTTAAAGGAGTCCTGCCCTGCAGCAAGCTCCATGTTTTGAAACCTGACATGCTTCACCAATGTGAAAGAAGCAGATTTAGGGACAAGTTGGAAGTGTTCCATGGACCCGAACTGCAGAATCTGTTCTGCAGAATGCAGTAAATAAGCCCATTCTGAACAGTTAGTACGTCTCTACATCAAAGGGATTGTCTTGAATCCCAAGAGATGAAGCAGAAAATATAAGAGCTGTACATTACAAACCAGCTGCATTCATTCCATCCTCTTCAGAAGGTTTCCACTCCTTTTTTTGACCAGTTACAAGACCACCAGCTATCCTCTCAGGTATCCAACAAGAAATTAAATACCTTTACATTGACTGTTGTGCAGGAATACAATTGCCGAAGTCCTCATGGCTCCACTTTTCATCTCTTCACTGAATCTTCTTAACTCTGCTCAGCAAATAACTTGACAGCTGTTTTGACCATTCCCTTTGGAAGCAGGATGACTGCTTATTATTTCACATATCCGGTTTCATTTTTACATCATTCAAAACATCTGCTTCTCCATAGCTGCTTCTGCTAGACACCAACTGTACAAAGGCATTGTTTTGCTGTTGTAGCATATATTCATACAGATACTGTGTTTAAGTGGGAAGTTACAGAATTTCCCCTCCTCGCTCTACCAATTGGAACTGTTATTAATATCATTCTCCAGCTGATAATCAGTTAAAAGGGAGTTTATTGGCAAGAGTAACAGTGACGTATGGCACTTTACAGAGTTGGGAAATTTCAGGGGAAAATTCAACTACTTTGCAAGCAGAGAAAGGGTACGAGACCAGATGATGTCAGTAGGACTTTAAAAGCCACACTGAAAGTATCAGGGACCTCCACAGTTATATAAATGCCCACGGAAGCATGCCTGAAAAGACACTTAATGAGATGTATTTTCGAATGGAGGATATTTCAAAACAATTTTCAACATGGGTACCTCAGAGTCCAGACCAGGAGGATAATGCTTTCCTCTTCTATACCAGCACGTTGCTCCAAAGCATTTGAAATTACTTTCTGACAATCTTTGGTGGCTTTTAGCACCTGTGGAATCAGTATTACTCTCATTTTAGGGGTGTAGAAACTGAGGAACAGAGGAGACCTCAAGTGATTTGCTTAGCATCACACAGAAAGGTAACAACAGAGATGTGATCAGAACCCAGAAATCCTTACTCAGTCACCTTCTCTATGCTGCAGCATGCTTCTATGCACATAAAGGGCACTCTCTCTCCTTATGAGGAGTTTCTTCCACGTTCCTTTTCTACTCTTCCAAAATGTTTCAGTATTCCAGGAGGAGGAACAAGAAGTCTTTCAAGGCTGTCCCAGAGGATAAGCTATTTAAAAATATGAACAAGGCGTCTGGGTAGCACTTTTAAAGACTAACAAATTTATTTATTGCATGAGCTTTCTCCACAAAAGCTCATGCAATAAATAAATTTGTCAGTCTTTAAAAGTGCCACCAGACTCCTCATTTGTTTTGCTGAACTAGACTAACACATCTACCCCTTTGGAACTTAAAATTATGAGACACCTGAGGAGACTGGAATGGCAACGAAACAGAAATAGCAGCCTCAAAACCCATCCAGGTTTAGAAAGTCTCACTCACTACATGGATTGGTCTTAATGGCAAGAGCAGATCAAACGAGAGCTCAAAGAAATCACTGCAGTTTCGCACGCCTGCAGTTCCTCATGACTCCTTTGCCAGGATTGGTCCTCCCTGCAGACTAACTTCATATAAATTGAAGAGAAGTGGAGACACATTTAAGTTAAGGCAAAGGAAACAAGAATGGGAAAGGAGACATGGGGTCACCAGACTGAAGAGCTTCAAATGAGTCCAGTCACAAGTTAATTTTACAGCCCACAACCACGTGATTGGGAAGCCACTGCAGAAAGCTTGTGGACTTTTTCTAAAAGTTGCATTATATTACAAGTGGGGCTTTGCCAACGTACTCGCTTTCAAGTGATTCAGTAGCGTAACAAAGGGCTGCAAAATGAACATGCCGCCACACTATGCAGTAGGATGAAAGAGTAATTCTAGATCCTAGACCTCTTCTGCGATCAGTTTCTTAAACAGAAACTCCCATCTCTGGAAAGGTACAATTAACTTGTGTTCTAATTGTCAGAGTTAAGACTTGCAACAATGCAGACTTGTGTATGTCCCTTTAAACCTTCCTAGGAGGTTATGGTTAAGGCTATGATTTAAGATTTACCAATTGGCTCCCCATCGTTTCGAGTTTTAATCCAATCAAAAATTTACAGGCAGAACAAAACAGTGCCTAAAGCTAAAAACAACAAAGAAAAAAATATTCCCTGAAGCCCATGGATTTCATGTGTTTTGTAGATGCTGTGTGTTTCCAGGTTTATAGGTAAAACAAAAGGAGCTTTCCAGCCATTCTTAATGACAGGCAAAGCTAACATATGCATGTGGACATCCATGACCTCAGTGTCATCTAAAACAATCCAGTTTAAAAGAAATAGCAGCTACAAGTCTAATATGCACAATCAGCTCCCGTGGTTTGAAAATTTCTTTCAACCAATGATCTCAATGAACTTTGAACATGCTTATGAGTTTGCCCTAAATAACCATTGTTGTCATCAGCAATTTACAGACCAGGAGACTGAAGACAATGGGTTTGCACAGGATGCAAGGCCCCAAATCAACAAAGCACATACTTGAAGTTAAGCAATTGAATGTACTGGCAAGAGATATCAAGTCCGACGCACATCAAGTGCCCAACACACAGTACCAAGACAAGCTAACTCGTCAGATGCAAAGTGGGTTATAGCTGACGAAAGCTTATGCCGAAGAAAATCTGTCAGTCTATAAGGTGCCACAGGACTTTCATTGTTTTTTACTCCATGTAGTGATTCACTGTTGTAAACTCACTGGTAATAAACTCAGATACTTCAGACTGTGGGCCAAAGTCACCAAAGAAATTTATTTCCATTACTGCCCTGCAAACACTCCACTGTAGATAAGACCACCAGAACGGTTACAAATCTAACCCAAGAATACATGCCACATCTGCTTGGTAAGTACTAAAACTTGCTGAAGGAAAGTCAAATCCACTGAGAAGTTTAATCAATACCTTTAGAAATAGTACTTTTTAAAGGAGGGCAAAAAGCGTCAGTGTCGCACACACTTGTCTTTGGATGAGGTACCGCGATGTTTTTAAAGGTTTCGCAGACTCCAAATAAATGTATGTTCTGTGGTAAGGAGTGTAATGAAAGGAATGGGGCCACCTCTAAAAAATATCAAAAGAAACCTTTGTTTACATTTCATACCTTTTTAAATGGTAAGACTATGTTATTATGGGCTCAGTGTTGTAGTAATGTCATGGGATGGTGGAGAGGGGGGCACGATCCAGTTTGTAAATGCAGCTAGATGCAGACCGTTACAGAGAAAATAAGTACATCTTCTACTAGAGCTCTCCATCATTTCCAACAGCTGTAGAAGAGCAATCTAGGCCTCAGAGGATACCTGTTCTTCCTTTTCATTACAGAGAATTTTGAATTATGTTATAAAGATTCCTTTTATTTTCTGTCTGTACAGGATATTTTGTTTCCTACTGTTACAACTTTGTCTCAGCTTTGTAGATTGAAGTGATGGTGGACAGAACAATTGTTTAGATCTTGAAATAGTTCTGAGGAGGCTTGAAATCAGTGAAGATTACTTAACACGCATATCCCCCCTCCCTCATCCCCATGATGCTCTATAGCTCTGATTGTCCTATCTAACTGAATTTCTTGTATCAATCATTAAAGAAAAAATGCAGGCGGAATCCCCCAGATTTGACACTCTAATATACAATTGACATATGAAACCAGTACACATAGTAGTAAAACCTTAAGGACAAAAGAAAAACTAAGTTTTGGTATGAATTGAAAATTGTGACATGCAACTGTGTAACAAAGATCAAAAGTCTTCTCAACATGTGAACCACTAATATGCAGGAGACCAATAAGAAATACTCAAGGTGTCTGCCAATTGCATCCTATGATGCATTACCACACGGCTAAAATAACTGTACTTTTTGGAAGGTAAAGCATATTGTGCTTTATGCAATTTAAATTAAAGTCAGACCTTTTCAGAGAACTCTACCTTTTCAATAGCTATTAATGCTCCTTTTTACCTATTGTTCAAGCCTGTTAAACCATGGCCAACATGGAGGAGAAAAGGATGCTGGTTAACATTTTAAATTTAAGAGGAGCTGTTCTGCTTCAGCTGCCCTGTTTCTCTGCTGCTAACCTGGGACTACCTGAAGCAGATCAAGTTTCTATGAAGTCACAGAACTATATTTATTATCCACCACACATCTTCGATGACTGTTTGAAACTGTCCTCCTGTGAGAAGAATCTGACAGGAGGAAACTTTTCCTGCAAGACTGGTGATCAAATTATGAAGGGAAAAAGTGGCATTTAATATATCTAGATGTTTGAGGAAACCCCCTAAGTGTTCTCAGCCACAAAAAGTATAGAGAAAAAACCACATGGCCAATTCTGAGCTGAGTTACAATAAAGAGGATTTGAAACACGCTATCGCTGAACATGTTGAACTCTCGTGAGGTATAAGACATCATCAGAACGCAAGTTTCTGTACAAGTTTTCTCCTGAGGTGGGGGGAGAGGGGTGAATTTTCCCCCTAGAAGTTGCACAATACCTCTCTATGCAAAGAGGAAATAGAAAAAGCTTAGTTCCTCCTGGATGAAGCTAGACAATGTTCTGGCAGGCTGCTCCCTACAACACAGCACTGAAATAGAACAATCTCCCATTAACGTGGTTTCTGAAACCAATCCTGTCATTACCATTTAACCTTCCAACTTGAATTCCCGCTGTATTATTCAGCAAGACCAGAAAATAAATTATCTGATGTGTATGTATTCGTCAGTTGGGCAATAAATAAATTTAGCTTGTCTGATGTTTTAGGAAACAACTGTGCGTCAGCAAAAGTTCTTAATGTGAGAGAGAATTTTAATAGCAGCTAAACAGCTCTATTAAAAAAAGCCCTAGTTAAATGCTTATACAATTGTCCATGGAAACCAAAAATAACAAGACCAGAATTCAGTATCTCACCACCCTTGGGGGAGGAAGAAAGGGAGTGGGACCATATTGAGGCAGTATTCTAGTCCTTAGAATACAGGGACTGGGAGCTACGTAACGAAACAGACTAATCTTGATGGTCACTGACTAACTGCAGGATTTAAGAAAAACCCATCCACCCTGATATTATTTAAGTACTATTCCCCTAACTGTGCCTTAATTTCTTCCTATGTAAAATGAAGATAATCCCTATCTTTATGAAGCATCAAGATTTTGATGAAAGGCACTACACATTGTTACAGAGTATCACGGTCACTCCATTTCCATGGAGGTAGAAGCCAGACCAGGAAAGCAGCTTCACAGATGTATATCACACTGTAAAAAGGTAAAGTAGGTTATCAAGTTTTTTAATGCAATAAATAATATTGCTTAGTTCTGGTATAGCTCAAAGTTGTTTATTTTAACTTTGGACCAAAATGTTATGAAAACTACTAAGAATGCGCCTGGAAACAACTATGCTACTTGAGTTACCACCATTTTTTCACCCTACTTGATGGAAAACTCATCAGAAATACCAAGAATGTCAAGGAACGCAGGAATACCCCTAATTAGAATTCTGAGGGCAAGAACGACCAGAACTCAAGGAGAAAATCAATACGCCGTTAAATCCATTACATTCAAGTCCAAAACTGAGCACCACCTGAACAAACTAAACCTATTACTTTCAAGTGCTAACATTAGACAATTAATCACGTGGGAATATTCTGCTGAAAGGAGAAGAGACTAGAATGTGAAATGGAAACTAGAGGACAGAAATCTCAAGTTTCGCCACTAGCCTGTAAAGCGAAGAAAGTAAACAAGGCCCTTGCTATGGCTGCAGCACAGGGTTCTCGGCTCACGGAAACGTCTTTCACTAGAGACCTTTACACAGCTCGTGCCCTAGCACATAGATATCAACAGACAGGATTTCAGTTCACAAGGGGATACTCTGGCAGGAAAGAACTCAAAAATATTTAAACAGAAGTGGGTTATCAGTGACTAGTTCATAATCCCTGTGTCTAGGCAGTGAAAATCTAAATGCCAAACAGTCCTAGAGGCAGAGCTCCACTACTGACTGGTCAATCCAAGATGGCTTTATTGTTTATATCCTCAAAGAGAAAAACTGATGAGTCCTTTGGCTTAACAAGACCTCCAAACCTTGGATGACTACGGAGAGCTCTTCTGACAGCTGAAAATGCATTTGCTAGATAGGCTCTCTAGCAAAGTTGCCTACTTCTGTTACCTCCTGCCAACTGCAAAATTAGGATGAAAAGCTGCGGCCATTTGAAATTCAACCATTAAAGACAAAAGGCAACACCTGAGAATTCCAGGTAGAGGATTGTCTCTCCTACGACAAACACACTCAGATAATACACACTTAATTAGGATGTCTTTCATAGAGCTCATTCAACATAGCTGGTGTAGACATGAAATGCAACTTCCCCCACAGGAGGAAACATTCAAGGGACAATATAAAACCCCTTACACAGCCTTTTCTAAAAGCACAAAAATACTATCCCACCAAAGCAGATTCCTTATGAAATTAATAGCAATTCTCTCATTCACTTTAACAGGAGCAAGCACGATTCGCAAGTTAAGGGAAAGCTCTTGTCCGCCTCATTCTTGATAGGACAACATCAACATGTGCATGTGTTTGATCAGATTACAGCAACATGTGCATGTGGGTAACTCTCAGGAGCACCTACTTGGTCTCAAAAACTCTTTGGTGAGTACCGACGCTCAGGTTTTGCAGAATGCAGAGCGCATTACTAAGACAATTTGTCTTGAGAACCAGAAGGCAAATGAAGACTGACCACATCCACCCACCCACTTTTTCTTTGTTTCTCTTTCATGGATGGACATTGCTAAAAAAAACAAATCTTTAGAGAGGACAGGGGGGTAGCCAATGATAATAGTAGCAGTGTAGGGTCCCAGCTTCCAGACAGAGGACAACATGGAAGAAGACACAAAGACTGAAGGAGGCAGATGTTGACAACCAGGCACAGATGTCAGCTGATTCACCTTAACTTTGTCCATTGTAAATACGCCTTACGTGACCAGCAAAACACACAAGTGGAGTGCTAGCGGGACCCGGACACTTCATTTACATGACCCACTTCTTGTTTTGGTCGTTTGCTATTTTTTGAAGTTAAAGGCTTGAGAGACTGAGCAGCTTTGGGGACTGGCTTCTCACCTCCACCTCAGCATGCAAAATCCAACCCCAGTCCACAATACAATTGCTACCCAATGGCTCCAAAGAAAGAATCCTGGGCTCAGTTGACATTTACATTTCAGATTTGTGATTTAACACACTAAGCATTCATCCAGAACTTGGTTACGTCCAAGTTAGAAAACCTCTCTCTAAATAGTATTATACTTATTAGATGGGGAAACTTAGGCACAGAGATTAAACCCCTTACGTGTGGCGGTACTCCAAGTCAAATGGCAGAATTCATAATAAAACTCAGGAGTTTTGTCGCTTTCGCTGTCCAATAAGCCAATACGTCTCCTTTGAGAAAACGTTCTAGCAAGCATACCATGCATTTATTATTTATGCCAAGTAGCATGTGAATCAAGCTAGATATTGTGCATCCAAGGCTGTACAAACCCTTACTGAGAAATCTCTCTGGTAAAGATGGCAAGAAAACAAATGGTTGGGAAAAGGAAGGAAGCACATTATTTTGTTTGGTATAGGACAAGAAAATGAATACAAGTACTCTTCAAATACGTTTCCTAACCAGTTTATCACAGGACTCAAGACAGACATCTAATTCCCTCCAAAAAACACCTACGGGAGAAGGAGGGTGGTGCGGATATGCTCAGTATGGCTGTTTCACACATGAAGGCACAATATCATTAGGGGGCAACAGCCCATTTAATTTTTTCTTTAATTTTTTTTTTTTTAAATAAATGATAGAATAGTCTTCAAGTGCTAAGGAAAAACTATCACTGCATAAAATTTACATGAATGTAATCATCTCAATTTCCATACGAATATAGAGGATGCTGTGCCAGCCTGCAGGTATTTCACCAACTTGAACACTTCATTTCTCTGTACTTTTCAAGATACTCACCAACATATCACTATATTTTCTTCCAGCTACACTCCCCAGAGCATATGGCACACATAGGCTTGGCAGAACTTTGTTAATTTCAACAGATATCAAAGTTTATTTTTTAAGCATTTTCTCTATTTTTCTCTATTTAAATTTTTGCAGATTCAGAAAACTATGTGGCATCAGACAATGAGCGGGTCACAATTATTTAATGACAGATGGATACAAAAAGTTATAGCCTATAACCATTAAAACACAACTTGTCAATGCCATGTCAAAATATGCCAAGTAAATAACCTTTAATGAAATCCTCAGCTCTCAAGCAGCATTTCTTACTTTGTATCTGTAAATTTTGATTACGAAAGGAAATTTTTTTTTATTTTGTTTGTGCAGGTAGTGAAAGTGACATTTATCGATAAAAATCTAATTCATCCTTCCAAGTCTAGGCATAAGTATAGGACAGAGTTAGAGACCACAAAATGGAATATAACGCTTTAACAAAGTTTTTAAAAGATCTATAGTAGGCGCAGGGAAAACAAAAGATTAAAGGCCCAACAATATTCCTAAATAAAAGGATTTTGAATATAATTAGATTAGACTTGTAAGAAAAATGGCCTATCCTGAAAAATTTTGCAGCCATAATACTTCGTGTTGTGCTCTTCTCAGATTCACCAGCTATGTAGTGTCAAGCTAGCGTCTCCCTTGAGCGGGAGACCTTCCTGGAAATGGTGTTGGTATTTCACCAAGGGGTTTTCTCCTCCCACCTCTCCCCAGGTCAGTAATGAACCAATACTGAAGAGCAGTGCATCTTCTGAAGATATCCAAATGCATGAGAACAATCCCAGGGTCACTTGGGCAATGTCAGTGAGTGCTGGCGTCAGCATCCCGGGCAAATTTGAAGCTCTTCTTCTGCCAACCTAAATTCTCCAGTTCCTCTGCAGTCATAATGGGATATGGTTTCTTCACTTCCTGATTTAAACAGTTACTTTTACTGTTAAATCACAGACACTTTCAACCCCAGAACTGGCTACCATTCAGCAGTGGATGACAACACCCTCCTTCAGAGTGAGTGCTGCGTGTTTCATTTGTAAAGCACTTTGAGACAGTCAGGAGGGAATGCTGGGGAAGACTGACATACTCTTAATTCCAGAAGGAAGAGATTGTAGCTTCAAACCCAACCTCATTTTATACATAGCCCAAAGAGAGTTAAAATTACTGAGGCTGACCACACCATAGCGAACTATGGCCATGCATTTCAGAAAGTGCAGTCCTCTCGTTTCTTGAAGAGCTGCACAGTGGTGGGAAGGGGAGCAAGCCACCTGCACAGTTCTTCTAGTTTAATGTATAGGACAGAGGCCCGGCTGCAGAAAGAATCTCGTAATGAGTTATTTTGTGCCACTAAACGAAGTGAAATTAACGTATTCAGGGAGAAGCTGGCACACGTTTCGAACAGAAACATCTGCTCATTCCAGTACAAGAAATCTGTCTGCAGGGACCAGTAGAGGAGGCCTGAAGAAAAGCACTGTTAAGAAGTCCTTGAAGTGCATACAGCCTCTTTACTGGTGCACTGGTTTCACAGATTACATTAGAACAACATATTAGGATGTTTGCAGGACCCCTCTTAATCTCCACGGTACCGGTTTGTCTCATGGCCCCTCTCAGTCAGAGACCTGCAAGTGAGTTCTACAGAGAAGTGTTTAGACGAGCAAACTTTAGGAAAACCAACGAGAAGCAAAAACCTTAAGTCTCACCCTCAAGGTGCAGCCCCTGAAAAAGATTCCTAAAAAGCAGATATTTCCGCAACTCACGGCTGCCTCTATCATGAGCCACACAAGAGAGGCCCAAAAAGGAGACCCTCATACACATCCATCTGTGTGGTTAAGGACATGTCAGCTTTCAATTTAAAGAAACAGCAAGTGGTCTGGCTAGCTGTATTTTATTCAGATGCCACTCCAAACAAGAACTATACCGTTATTTTACAATATCCAACCAGAAACTCTATTATCTTCTTACAATCTACATAACCTTAAAGAGGTAGTTATTATTTTAACATCTTTGTTTTTCATGTAAATGTTTCATATCTCAAACTGAAAATTTTCATTATAATTTATGTCTCCACACAATGAGGCAGAGCTATGGAATGTTACATGAGACCTTCTGAATTCCATTCCAGGTTTCCCCCCCAGAGAATTACTTCAATCTGTGCCTTAGATTTCACATGTACAGAATTGTATACAATGTCAAAATACAAGAACTCTGGAAAGCTTACAGAATATGTAAAATTGATGCCCATGAATGGCGTGATGCACACACAATATGGTTAACTGGTCATCACTAGAACACAAGTGCACGTTTGTCATCAAAAGGTGAAAGGGTGGGATTCTCACAAGAAAATACGGAATTCAATGAACTATGGGTACCTACTTTCATCTTTACTCCCCACTATCTCCCCCCCCCACACTTTTATTTTGCACACCACCCTGACTATGGTTGCTTTTATTTTTCATCTTCATCTGTTTTCATCATTTCTGAATTGCTCTCCTTTTTCAGAACAGGAAGGTTCATCTTCCCAGTTCAACACTACTTTGTGACAAGAACCCTTCCCTTCGAAGTCCATGCTGCCTTCTGCACGCTCACATCACAACCTACAGGAACCATTTAATATCAGTAACTTCAGGCAGCGTTTTACACATATATTTATTCCAAGAACACAGAAAGTGAAGGCTCCATCTGTTAGCGATGTTAGAAATAGAACCGAAAAGGTTTATTTCTTCCTTCTAAAAAAGTTTCAAGGGTTTGGCTACAACATGCCAAATATCGCAAGCATTTTTATTTGCATGGCAGAACAGCATTAAACTGAAGTGAATTATTCATGAAATCTGTGTAATGTGACTGTTATTGCTGGCATATAGCGCGTGTGGGCTCACCACCTCAGCTCATTTTCAAATTCCCGAATTAGGTTCACAGCACGGCATTAGACCATGGACATCATTGACATGTGTGATGACAGAGTGCACTTGTCTTCAGTGCTGCATTATTCTTCAGGGCAGTGATAGCGATTTAAATCTGCTGCTTTTTAGGCCTGAATTGCGAACCCCTTTCACAGCCGTGCATGTCAGCAAGGAGGCACAAGCCATTCTCCTATTCCCTCACACAGGCTACTCACATTGTGAATAAAAGCATGCACCCACCAGCTGTGAATGGGGGACTAGGCTTTTCTGCCCACTCTCACTGGACTCCAGGGTGCAGCCAACCCAGCAGACTGATAATCTCTCCCAGTCATAGGAATGTACAGATTACAGCCTCCCAGAATAAATGGAGTTACAAGATACCAGAGTGAGACTTTCAGACTCCATCTGCTCCCGGGACAGCACAACAAATCATTGCTCCTTGCTTGGGACATGTAGCAAAGCATCAATGAGCCCTAATGGGCTTTCAGCATGTGCAGCACATTCAGGAGAAAAGAAAAGGGACAGAACTATTCCCACACACAGGGCAATTCCATCTTTGGCCAATCCTTCTACTCTAGTTTTGAGCACATGCTACATGTGACGGGACCATCAGACCCCTGCGAGGTTTTACCTCCTAAGTCAGATTTGAGTGAGCAGCAGCAGCCGCTGCCGCCAGTTTCTGTACGCCAAAAATAAAACTAAATTTGCTTTTAAATAACTCAAGTGAATTAATTTTTTTTTGAATGTGCCCCGTTTTAAACATTAAGATACTGAATACTTTCTTCCATGAGGCCCATAAACCATAATCCTCCCCTAAAAAGGTGCAAAAACCAAAATAACCTACAAAACCTGGGACACTAACAAAAATCCATTCTAACCATTACTAAATTATTTCAGGTTTGTGGCATCTCCTGCTCAATTCTTCATTTTTGTTGTCTATTAAATCATAAGAATTTGGAGCAGGGGGAGGGAGACTGGGACTTTGCACCCACCACAAAAAAGGTCTAGCAACAATATTGACAGATGGGAATTAAATATTGCTGAGTAAGGTTAACTACTGCACTTTATCAATAGCTTCTTCTCCTTTCCCTTCCACCCTTGTTTCCTTCAGCTTTTCGAATGCTAAGAAGCCGCCTCTGAAACACTGTGCATTGCTTGGGACTGCTGGTTCCAATCAGCGTCTAGCCAGCAACCAGGAACTGTGCTGATTGTAAGAGACGTGTACAGGAGAAACAATAAACTCATGAAGAGCTGAGACCAAGCATGAAATATCGAGTTCAAGCCCCATCACCTCCACATGGAAGAAGGAACAGTAGGACACTAATGAGGCTGCCAGGATGAAAAGAAAATTTTTGTCATTATGTGCTTTTTTCCCCCCTCCTGATACGCCAATGATTTGATTAGGCCTGAATGACAGCACAAAGTTCATTTCTTTTCTCTTATGTTCACAACTTCCAAGCTAAAGTATCAGGCACTGATCGAACAGGGCACTCCTAACAGCCTTCCCAAATGGTTAATGTTGAATTTCTTTGCGCATTTCCCCTTGCCCTTTATGGAGTTATTTATGTAGCTTTAATTCTGACCCTATCCTCACAAACCATTTTATTTCCATCACCCCATGGCACAACATAGTTCTGATGGAGGATTTTGTGACTGGGCTGCACCTCTCAGGCAGGCAAAATTGCTCCTTAATTCCTTAATCTGTGTGGAGATTTGAGGAATATGGAACTCACAGCTTCCATGCAAGCACTCTGCAAATTTCTTCTGCAAGATATCAGATACTATCTATGTTGTTTCAACAGCAACAGTTTAGTAGATGGAGCATGAGGATGATAGCCAGCTTTCCTGGATGCAATTCCCAAATACCACTGAACATCTATTGGACCTTAGCTAACATGACTAAATCCCTCCTTCCCAGTGTCAAGCTTCCCCATCCCACATGGAAAAGCCACAATACATCTACAGGCGATCTTAAATTTTTTTAAGTGCCCAGATGCGTTTAGCTGAGGGGTGCAATAGAATGATTCTCAAACTGTTGAAGGATCATCAATTGTCTCTTTGGAAAAAAGTCTGATTGGGAGAGAGTCAGGCCTTGTACACACGATCACTTTATTGCATGGTAAGGCTCCTTACCACGCAATAAAGCCACTTGAGTACACACGAGCAATTTCTCTGTTGTGCGGCAACACCCTCTTGCCGCGCAACAGTTAAACCACTCCAAACGAGAGTGGTAGCATTACCGCGGAACAGCTGTTCCGCGGTAATGCTCGCGTGTACTCATTTTGCGCAATAGACAGCCTCCGGAAATGTCCCAGAGTGCCAATCCAGGCCACTCTGGGACATTGGAGCTGTCAAATATGTCAATTTCACTGCTCTAGCAGAGCAGTGAAATTGACATATATGTCAATTTCACTGCTCTAGCAGAGCAGTGAAATTGAGTATTTTGGAGAGCTGCCCGGTTTGGCAGCTCCCCTGGACTGAACTAGGGGGCTGGGCCGAACCGGCTGCCCACACTGGTTCGAGCCAGGCCCCCAGCTCAGCTCCCGGGCTCCGGTTGTCAGCAGGAGCTGCGGCGCTTAAGCACCGCAGTTCCCGCTGACAGCCAACCAGCTGGGGGATCAGGTGGCGGCAGAAGCTCCGGCGGAG
>ML685892.1:746050-809865 GCA_007922175.1 Pelusios castaneus
CCTGCAGCTGGGCTAGGGGGCTGGCTGTGGGCAGTGCATGTTGGGACAGGTGCCCACCATGCACTGCTCTTCTTTCGCAAAGGAGCATTCACATGGTGAATGCTCCTTTGCGAAAGAAAGAGCACGTGTGTACACGAGAAAGCGCTATATTTATAGCGCTTTACTTGTCCCGCAATAACTTATTGCGGGACAAGTATTCTCGTGTGTACATAGCCTCACAGTCTGCAGTTATACCTCAGCTCTGCATTCCAACACAGTCCATTAAACCAGTGGGTTTTCAAACTTTTTTCCCCTCAGGACGCAGTTGAAAAAAAACCCATTTATGCCCACGACCCAACAGCAATGCATTCCAGTCTTTTGGTGGTGGCAGCGGGGAGCGCCGCAACCCAGTATCGGGTCCTGACCCCAAGTTTGAAAACCACTGCACTAAACCGTACCAGAATAACTACCGTTCCCAACTGCTCTATGAGTCTTGAGAAGATTCCTCTCCTCCCACACTACAGCCAAACCTTAGAAAAAGCATCCTTGTTTATCTGAATGGACAATCATCTCATTTCAAGAGTCATTAGCACAATCCGGATACTGATTATTCACACAAATGGCAACATATTGCATTATTAACTACTCAACTATTTGGCCTGCTCATCAGAAATTCAATAGTTTGACTTCCCATATGAAATGTTGTCCTTTAGGCCCATTTTTTAAATATGCCCTCTGTCTTCAGGTCCTGGGAGAAAAGCCTGCATAAAAACTGCCTAGGTACTGTACTAATTTATCCCAGGAAGTAAGTAAACTCAATAGCGCTTGGCTAAACCTCCTATACCACTGGTTGGTAGCTAGAAAAATTTTCCTTCCCCTCTCCTATTACTACTGAGCTTGCCAAACATCTGATTCGGATAACACACACACTTTATAAACTGCTTATGTGCAGTCTCAGAGACAGAGAGATAGATAGAGAGAGAGAGAGAGAGACATATCCACACCCACCCCTCTGCCACTGGTATTTTTACTGAAGTAGGATATTTAACATTTTATATTTTTTATCGAAAATTGAAAGTGATTGCAAATGTTTAAAACCATCTCACTCTCCCATTCAAATTAAGCCTTTCTGAGCATGTCTGTGTTGGAGTACTACTTTCAAACATCTAAAATCACTCTGTTCTGTTCTAATTGCCTAGAAACCATAGGAAACCATTTGTTTTGTTAGGACTGAGTTTGCTGGAGAAACCCAGTGTGTGTCAAGAAGTACTGAGTGGCCACTTCTTACGTTTTGAAGATATGTACTGGTGTTTCACCTCACTGCTATTCAGTATCACTTGCACAAGACACTCTAAAACAGTATTTTTCAAACCATGTGTCGGGACCCAGTATTGCGTCGCAGACCCTCAGGTCACGGTCCTTCCTGCTGCCGTCACTGAAAGACTGGAACGCTTTGCTCGAAGACGGAATTGTGGGCTTGCGGGCACAGATGATTTGTTTCAACTAGATCCTGAGGAAACAAGTTTGAAAACCACTGATCTAAAGAGAATGGATTATACTTAGCTGACACTTTCCAAAATTCCATAGGGTAGATTGCAACTTACTCAGACCAACAAGCTGACCTACATGCCTCCCCAAACAAGCATGAATCCCAGCTTCAGTATTTGCATACAGTTTCTGCCGATTCTTCATTGGCTAGTGAATACTTCACTTCCCAACCAGAGATGATGTTCAAGTAAGGGCTTGATGCTGCAGCTCCGCACCCTCAAATCCCACACTAACTTCGACCGGCATTGCAGGTACATAGCAGCGAGGAAGATTAGGCGTTCTGGTGGACATCCTAGATTTAATAGCATTAAAATAATCTTTCAGCCTGACAGAGATGCTCAAACAAAAGCCTCACTATAAGGAAGATAGGTTTTAATGTCTCAATGAAGAGAAAACTCCCTTGATGATTTGTGCCATTTAATCAGAGACATAAACAGAATGATTCATGTTCGTTTCTGATCTAATTTCACCCCAGGATTTCTTTAACTGACACATTAGCATGCAGAGATGATCAAAAAGTACACGGAACAAGATAAAAAGGGGAAGAATTTCAACATTTCTAATCAAAAGCTTGACGGTCTGAAAAAAATATGTAGATATCACTTCTAATACATTCCCAACCGTTTCGGTTGTCATGAGCAACTAAGGAAAAGATAGAGCATGGATTTTTTCCTGCCATCAGCAATTTAAAAACTCAGTACATGTTCTGGCTGATATTGAGACAACTTGAACAGAGCTTTGCCTGGTACATTGCATACAGCTGCAATAGCAAAGAGCAGGATGAAGCTTCTTTTGAATCAGGTTGTTGCACCACTGCAGCAAGATAACCTTGAAACAGCCCTACTGCTCCAGATGAGTTGCCATGGCAACTAACACCTTCCTCTAGACTGTATGTTCCCTGCAACTCTGTGCTCTCGGTTAGAAACCATGTAAGCCACCATCAAAATCCTGTAGATAAGCATTTCTAGTCATTTCAGTTGGGATTTGATCTTGTCCAACTACTTTAGACTATAGTAAGGAGATACCTGCCTGCTAGCTCATGAATAATCCTAAAATAATCCAAGCCAGCTGCAGACCATTTCTGACCAGGTTTGTACACACCTCATTCACGTAATCCCTAATGCATCTATGTGTTTCCTCTCAATTTGCCATTATCCCCTTCCCCTGGTGTATCTGATCACACTGTCCATCAATAGGAGAGGTAGGGAGAGACCCTTTAAAATAACTGGAAGTTTCAATAGGAGAAGAGAAACCATTACACTTCAGGAAGCTCATCTCCATCGCCAAGGTCTGACACAGGAGGCCTGCTGAGGATTGTGTGTGCCGCCATGTCAAATAAACAGTACCTGAAAAACTCAGACATTGTGGTTACTGGGACTGAGCAGTTAAGCTACGTTCCCGTCTTGGACCAGATCTTGTGCACCATAGGACTGAACCAAGAATTAGCTCTCCCCTTCTGGGGAGACCAAGACTAGCTGCTCTAAGCAGCCAGCATTAATGATGTCTAGGTTAGTGGGGGGAATAGCTGAAATCTCTCCATTATTATTGCGTTTTCTGGTTTTGTAACCACTCTAATCTTCCTGAGCATTTCACACTCACTCTCACCATCCTGTTCAGGTCAGAAATATATATTCTTGCTGCTATACTTGTATTATTCAAGCATGGAATGTCTATCCATAGAGATTTGATTGTACTGTTTGATTCCTTTAATATTTTTACTATATGTGACTGTGCTTTCTTTCACATACAACGCCACTCCCTCGCCAACACCACCTCCTACAGCTGCCGTGGCTGTTACTGCGTCCCATTGATGATCACTGCTCCACCACGTTTCCATGATGCCTGTTCTATCAATATTCCTATTTAATACCAGGAACTGAAGTTCACCCATCTTAGTATTTAGCCTTCTAAATTTGCATACTAGCACTTCAAAAATCTGTCAATATTTAATTGTGATGTAATTATAGAGGACTTCCCTCCCCCCAACTCCATTTCATTAGGCCTCTTCAGTTCCCACCTGTACCTGATCAATTTCTATCCTCTCTTTTTTTATTAGGACATTGAGAATCCCCTTTAATTAGTCCTTCTCTAAGGGACTGTAGCCTCCTCCACTCCTGATGGCTTGCCCACAGCTCTCAATTGCAAAGTCACCTATGGACTTAGTTGTAGTGAATATGAGCAGTGAATTGAAGAGTTTGGCAAGGGAAAGTAACAAGGAGACTTGGGGCGAGTTTGCTGCATGCCTGCTTGATTGATGTTTACAGCTTGGTCTGTTAGCGGGGGCTGTGTCCAGAAGCTAAGGGCCTGGTAGGCAAAGCTGAGAGCTTCCTTGCCAGGCTCTAGCCTGCCATCCTTTGACCCCTAATCCCTTTAGGATCCCCTGACAACGGGGCAGGGCTAACTCAGAGAGAACAGGGCTTTAAAAAGCCATCTACTGAACAGCCAGTGAAGCTTGGCAAGTGAGTTTAGGGAGGAAGCAGGAGAGCCAGTAACACCTAAAAACCATTTTCATTTGGGCCAATAACGTTCCCTGCCGAAAGGACACACATACAAACAGAACACTGCAAGCACGATCCGGCAGCAAGGTGAGGGTATCCAGCTTACTGCACTGAACGCAGCATGTACGATTACCTGCCTTGTCGGCAGGTGGTACGTACGCATGTATGCATTTGGTGTAGGCAGCTCACATCCTTCGCGCACACAGAGCTAAGTAGCTAAACTGGAGGAGCTAAGGAAGACGAGAGCAGGACATTGAGCAGTTCCACTTCCCATGACATCCTCTGTGCTGCTAAGGAGGATGGAATGATCCCATAGTTAGGGCACTATTTCCAGATGATGTCATGGTATCCACTTCAGGCTACCCTTCTGGGAGGGGGACCGTTCTTATTTGGAAAAAAAGCAGTAATATCAATGGGGGATTAGATTACTAGAAATCTAGACAGATGCATTTGTGATGACTGGGAGAACCGCATCGTGAATTGCCTGCCAGGTGTGAAGTTTGCCATTCACTTGAGACATCCCAATAGATTTATGTGCCGTGCTGGGGGAACACCTGGTGGCTGTTGCATGTGGAGGAACCAAATGACACAGTGAAGGGGAAATGAGGAGCCTCTCTCTAAACCAAAACAGACCCAGATTGCTGCCATGTAAAATTAAATAATGGGATTATTAAAACAGATGAGAGAAATACAGCTGCAATAGTTATATTTTCTTTTATGTTCTTGCAAATAACTGAAGACTTCTTCATTGGAGACATCAATAGTAACTAAATGATTAAAAACCTTAAACGGAGAGCTAGATTGCTAGAATCTTGCAACTCATTTACAGTAACTTGAGTATTAAAGGTGTGACTGACAACAAAATTCTAATCCCATTTTCTAATACTAAGAAGATTGTAGTATCTGTAACTACTTGCCTATAACTAAGTATCAACAAGAGCAGAACTCAGTATCAGATAACTGAGAAAGAGAAAAGACTGACACTAGGTCATCTTTTTATGTTTGAATTCCAATGGTTCTTTCAATTCAAGCAGAGAAGCCAAAATAATTCTTCGTGCAATGTCACATTTCAAGGGCTACATTCTATTCTGAAAACCTAGAAGAGGTCAGAATCCCTGAGAGAAAGCATTTGTTTAAAGCAAAAGTGATACAGCTTTCAGAAACACCAAAGCCTGTAGCTTTGCCCCCTGCCTAATGAAAATTGTCACCATTATAAAAATTCACATTAGGACTTTGAAGTGCTTCAACACCTATTAAGGTGAAAAAGTTGCTTCCTTGAACCTAACTATATCAGATGAAATTTTCAAGCCTTCTGTATGAACAAATGGGAAACAACTCACACAGAGACAAGGACACACTCAGAATGTGATATTTTTACCTCCATGTCACAGAAAACTTTTTTTAAAACCCACCTGACTATTACTACAGACTGAAAATCCATTTTATTCTCTTGGTGAATCATATAATGAGCTCGTATTACATCAAACAGGTTGTTGAGTTGTTACTACTTTGCCTGAGCGTGCTTCTGATGTATTGCTCTTCTAATGAAAAGATTCTCAGTCTGAAGTAGTGAAAACATTAGAAATTATCTCCTATTAGGCTTTGTAAAAACGAAGCTTTGTGGGATGTGGAATTACACAGGAAACCCCACAACAAATCAAATTAGTGGCCTGTTTGGTCTAATATTGCCTGGCAATGGCCCATGCCCCTTACGTCAGAGGAAGCACCAAAAACCCTCCTGTAATGATATAATTTCTTATTTTGCTTTCTCTGATCATTATACCTAAAAAGCTTTTACAAATGCTTTTGTAGTTTCTTCACCTATAATCTTTGCGTACTCTCCCTTCTTACAAGCCTAACTCCATGTCTACATTACCACTTCTGCTGTTCAAGGAGGTGGGGAAAAAGCCCACCCGTTGAGTGAGAGAACCTTCTTTGGCGTAGGTGTGTGCACAGCGCTATATCAGCAGGAGAGCAGCCACTCTCGGCACCTTACAGCAGCACAGCCATGCTGCTTGCTAGTGTCGACTCGGCTTAACGCCACATAGCCACTTCCACGTGCGAGCCCTTGCCAAAGGATGCTGAACTCAAGTGATTTCCTTTCTTTCCTCTGTGCACACATGAGGTCTTGAAAGGGCAAAAGTGCAGATAGCAACCACAGCCAAACGCTGTATGGGCAAGGTTTCCCCAGTACAGATCTAGCGATAGACCTCAATCCTGCCCTTAAACTCATCCTCGCGTTTTAACCCTTGACCTCTAGCACAGCTCTGCTAAAAAGCACCAGAGTCTCTGCAACCTCTGACTGGGAGGCCATTTGGGGGCAAGAGACCCCCCCATCACAGATAACTGTTCCAGTTCACTCTAGAGCATGACTGATTTATGTTCACTATTGGAAGGTGCAGCAATCAGCCAGCCATTTAAAAGGCACCACATGATGCTAGCCAGCAGCAACAAGGAAGCAAGCAGCAAAGTGGGATTTCTCTGCCAAGCCTTGGTACAAGAAGTGTTTACATTGGTTCACTTACGAGCTTACTATTTCTAACATCTCTACACTGCCCACTTTGTAAGGGCTTGAGTATTTTAGTGAGCAGTCATTCTCGACTTCAGGCAAAAGCAAGTTGTATTTCAGGACAGCTTACTGAACGCAATCTCATGGAACACCACTTCAAAGGAGAAAGAGGATATAGAGCTGTTTAAGAGCTTTTATAATGCAATGTCAGATTAACCGGAATATTTACCAACTCAGCAGCATTTGTGGTTCACGGCCTTATTAAAATGCAGATGACGTCGTTTTGATTTTTACAATTTAAGAAATAATTTTGCCACAAAGAGGCTGAAAAAAGTGTAATGCAAATAGAAGGAACTTATCAACTTTTCCAAACAAAAAGTATGTGTTAATAACAGCTTAAATTATCTAGAGAAAAATACTTTTGAGACCCATTTACCAGTTACTGTTTATATGCCCGTCCTTTTTCTTTGGAAAATCAGTCATGCTGGTTTTTCTTCATACCCAGTTTTACATACAGAAAATTGGTTCTTTAAAGTCATCACTTTGTAGCGCTCACTTGTTCCATCAGCTCTGCACAATTGGGGCCTAAACACTCCAGAAAATAAATC
This sequence comes from Pelusios castaneus, assembly GCA_007922175.1. Taxonomy (NCBI): domain Eukaryota; kingdom Metazoa; phylum Chordata; order Testudines; family Pelomedusidae; genus Pelusios; species Pelusios castaneus. The sequence goes on from ML685892.1 coordinate 753,193, forward strand.
TGTTTATAAACTATTTTCAGTATAATTATAAAAAAGTTAGAGCAACATTTCCACTGGACTTAACTTTTTTAAAAAAATAAAAGATATTTTTACAAAATATTGATTTGGGAAAACACAAACGCCCTAGGCAACTACAGCACACTTCTAACTTGATATACATATTCTTAAACCAAACATCATATCCCCATTAAAGTAACCCTAGGAACAGCCATTTCTGCAGGCTCATTAAATTTAATGACATTCCCCCTCCCCACCCCCATCAGATACATTAGAGATTTTAAAAAGTTATCTTGAAGCACACATTCAGAGAAACCAAGTTGCTCAGAATGATCCATCCAGTGTGCTGCAGACTGCCAGAAAACCTTTGAAAGTAGACAAGGCACAGAATAGCTATACCCTTTTGGGATCCACTTATAAATAAACTTTATAGGTCTCAGTATTTATCAGATGTATAACCAATACACACGTAGAGCGTAGGAGATTTAAGATAGAGCACATGGTCTTATGGTTTCTTACAAGAAATTAAAGAACCAATTGTGTGTGCGTATATCTACCTGTTCCATTTTGTTCCACGTGACCATCTCTCTGTAAAGCATCAGGGTAGACTGTTCTGGCCATCATCTGCTTTTCCAAACTGAACAGGCAGATTTGAAATGCTGTGAAGTTTGAGAACCATGGGGCTCATTTAATAGCTATTTCCCAGTCCATCCCACACTTGCCTCTCTTATTCAAGGAAGGTCATTCTTCACCCAAGGAAGACTAGATAAACTTAGTCTCACCCTTACAAAGAAGGTGTCTTGTGGTCGTGTCTCCAACACAGACCTTGGGAAAGTCACATCACATCTCTGCACTTCTATTTTCTCTTCTAGAAAATGGGCTAACACCCATTTTCCTAAAGTACTCAGATCCGCACATTTGCTACAAAAATGCCTAAAATCACAGCAAAGGCATAAAATTGGGTTAAGTGACTATTAGGCACAGACAATTCACATGTCTTAAGAGACCGTGCATCGCATGGTAGAGTTAACCAGTATGGATGTAATTAACAAACAGGTAGGTTTGCACAATATACTGCAGAGGAACAGATTAGTCTGGTATTTATTTAGTACATTTTTAACTCTTAGATACCATGCCTGCAACCATAGTGTGTGTGTGGGGGGGGAGTCTGTAAGGGAATATAGAGAGAGATATAAATAGAGATATATCTCCTGTTTTGCTCAGGTTCTTATATCATGCATATTACATTATCTTAACATCTTGTATAATTATCTAATGGAGCTTAAGCAACATCGCTGAGAATTATGTTTGAGGTCACAGGAACCTATTGTCCTTTTAATGCTAGCCCTATTAAACTCTTACTACTGGGGGGGGTGGAGTCAAGAGGAGAGGAGTTTGATTACAGATGTTAGAGAAGTCTCCAACAGTTTTTGGAAAAGAAAAAACCTACAAAGATCTATTTGGGGGTGCGGAAAGGAGTGCAGTTATCGGATTTAATTTATAGATCAGAGGATATCCTAGCACTGCAGAAGCCCTTGCAGCTTTCACAGACCTCTGTACAATGACAAAGAGATGCTGCCTTTCACAACAGGACCAAAAGTCTAAAACATGTATCCCAAATATCATGTAGCTGGACAGTGATAAGGAAAATCAAGCCTTGTTCCCCTGACCTTGGAGCATCCCTCATTCTTCCTTTTGAGTGTGCAGACGTATGAGAAAGATCCCCACCTCCACCCCCAGTTAATTCCACAGGCATTCAGCACAACTGCTGATGTTATATTTGGCTGTTGCAGAGTACTGGTGAAAGATACTTACTCTGACCTTACTGGATGGGGAATTGCATGAAGACAAATTCCTCCAGTGCTCCCTGCACCTAACCCAATAAAAGTGGAAAGCCTCTTCCAAAATGCAATACCCAGCCCTTGCACATGGTTAATAGTCACACTCTTGTCTAGACTGAGAAGATGACAGGGGGTATTTACGGAATACTCCAAACTTAAATGAAAACAGAAGACAAGACACACAACTTCATGAGGAGCCGAAAATGCATTTCAGCCCCAAAAGTCAGGCTTGACTTAGGGCCTCTGTGGCATTTGCTGAAGCATTAAAAACATGGCAAACTTGTAGAAATCTACTTATCTGGGGCCAAGTGAAAACAGCTGCGGGCTTATATAATTTTAACTGGACAGCATCCTCAAAATAAACCACACAAAGCATAAAAATATAAAGGACTATGAAAACAGAAGTGCACTGTTCCATGTTTAGAGATCGCAGTACACATGCAACAGGTTCTTAGTCCGAAGTCAGGTCTTGGTGGGAGAACTGATGATGATTCCAGCTGTTTACAAATGCGGTTGCTGCTGCAGACCCCGTCCTGTCCTCAAAGAACCAGAAGCATACTACATCTTCGGTAGTAACGAGTGTGCTTAAAAATTAGACAAACTACTTGCATTGTGTAGAAAGGATTTTCATTGTCTATGTCTGAAGTGGAACTGGAAAAGCAAGTCCTCAGCCCTGTTCAGTCTGAGCCTAGCCACTTCTTAAATATCTCTGCTCAAGATTTCCATTTTATTCAATTCTGACGCTCCTGGAAAAGGAGCTGGAAATCGGATGCAGTGGGTGCATTATAAAGCACATATTTAACATTGCTGTACTGTAGCTGGCACCCGTAGGATCCAATTGTATCCTTCACCCACACTACCCATGTGATATTTCCAGACAAACATTTGCTTTGCTTTCCTAGTCCTTACTGTGAGGATGTCCAGCCAAATAACATTGCAATGAAAGAAGGGAAGGTCAATCACAGTTACAAGATAGAACTTTGGTTCAGTTAATGAAGTCTCAACTTTATATTCGTTTGCTTCTGTTTTATGAAATGGGGTGTATAAAAGATTCTTTCCTGAAGAGGTTTCAGTTCCCTCTTCACAAGCTGTTTCTGGCACAGCTCGGAAGATGAGGAAGCACAAAGCTGTACCGTTCAGAGCAAGTTTAGAACCAAATTCTCCAAAACTTGTCACTGATTTTGGGCGCTTCCAGTTTTTATAACCCAACTTATGACACCTTGAACTTGATTTTCAGAGGTGCTCAACACTACAAAATTCCAGCCTAAGCTAAACAGGAACAGAAAACATCTCAGAAAGAAAAAGCCAGCAAAGCAAACAAATCCGCACCATACACATAGACCCATACGTCTCACTCAAACTAGGAACTCCCAAACAGATATCTCAAGTTTTTAATTTGTCCAGAAATGTTGCTTTCTTGTTTTAGGATAAGGTGGCTCTTTATCCAGATTAACTGAGATAATAAGGCAATCTTTGAAATAAAATTATATTACATGGATATTTGAAATCAAGCCCTTTTTAATTTCAATGTCTACATATGGATTTAGGAGCTCTGGGTTTGGAAGTTTTGGCCACCAACTCTAAAATGAAAGTAATCAGGTCATCAGCTAAACTGGAGATTAACAGAGGAAAACATTTTCTGCATGGAAAAATGTGAGCATACTGCAAGATAAGGAAGAAGGGAATTTGATTCAGTTTTCTTGGAGGGCAGGGGGAGTTTATGTGCATCTCTGCATCTTTCCACACACGCTCTTAGCATATGCAAATTGAAATTCACCTCATACTAGGAACAAACCATTCATATAGGAGGATAGTAACCAGAAATACTGACCAAGAGCAGCTGCCAGTGACATAAGGAGGAGTTTTATCTAACTAGAAACAGCAGAACTCGACCCTGTAAAAGTACTACATATTTAGAACATTTTGTTTATCACCATTAGAGTAAAAGATGCAGCTCCCACATAAATATGACATGTTCTGCACACACACAAAATGCTGGCTCCGCTTCCTATCAGAAGAAGACAGGACAAATAAACTAGATGTTTACACATTTAAAAAAATAAACACCTAATATTTAGCTTTCAGCAAGGGCATCTCTTAGCTTTTCTTCCTTTCAAGCATTTGAATAAATCATTCTAGCTCAGTGTTTCTCAGCCTTTAGTGGAGTGGGGAAAACCGAAACGTATTCATTACTTTATGCGGAACACCCGATAAAAACATTCTTGAACAAGCTGCAGTAAAGCTTCCAGGAGTGAGTCAAGGTCCGCTGCCATGTGCCTGGAAGCTTTTCTGTGGTTGGGGCATTAAATTGCTCCTGCCCCTTCAATCACACCCTCCACCCCCAACGGGGAGGGGTTGGGTGGGTCACAGAGCACCTGCACTATGTCTACCGGGCACCAGTGTTCCCCCAGAACACCGGCTGAGAAACACAGTTCTAGCTTGTGTGATAACTAAGAGGTGACCACCACAAAATGATTCAGCTGCAACCCCACAACTCTAAGACCTCCTTCACCACCAGATGATGCCAAAAAAATAAAGCCATCTGAAAGAAACACTGACCGCTGAGTAAATGCTGGCTGCACCTGGATTATTTCATGGGAACCTTATAAGAAGTTCTGGAATCCAAAAATAAGGCGTTTTAAAGCACATGAGAAAGGAGCTGAGTTGGGAAAGTGGCTGGTCAGCTGACAGCGACATCAGCCATCTGGCTGGTCTGTAGAATGGGTCTGTATTTTTCAAGGCAGACTGGACGTATAAAAAACCAACAAGGAGTGCTAAAGCCTGGGCTTGAAACTAAAGTTATCACATAAAAAATGTTTGGGTGTTTACACCACATCCACTGTGACGTTTGAAATCAGCCAGTACTCTGGTGTGCCGGATCACAATGTTTCTGAATTTAGCATCATACCCAGATTTAAGACAACTGAAGACTTAGGAAGCAAATCTGAACCCCTCTGCTGCCGTGGTATCACCTTTTTGCACATCACTGCTCCAAACACCTTCAGATGTTGGCTCTCCTCCTCCTTCCCACTCCACTCAGAAGGAAGCCAATTGTGGGTCTTTATCCTTTGGTGTAAAACACTTACCCAAATCCTGATGTGATACAAATCCAGTTTTATTTCTAAATTTCATCAGCCCTGATAAAGGAGCTGTTGTCCAGACAGACAAGGCAAGGGAGATCAGCGGTTAAGCAATTTAGCAGACACACTCTGCAGGAGCAAGCTCTGGTTCCTGCACAGACTAGGAGTAATGTTACAGCCCTGAGCAGGCTTCCTTTGGCTTTTTACCCAGGGCCCTGGCAGCTGCCTCTATGAATCCCGAGAGCAATCATCCACATTGCATTCCAGGGAGTGCCTCCTCTAAAGCTCAACTGAATCTAGGCCAAGAAGGTGGAAGGCTAAGGATAAACCTTAGCTTGAGGAAAGGGGCATCAGCCAGAAACTCACGTGCTCCCTCTCTGCAAGGTCAGATGAAGCATTCTTCTTGCGCTCAGCCCTGAAAAAGCATTTTCCTGTTATAAACAAATCGGATGTGAAACTAAACTCAGTTACTGGTTCATGCACTCACAGCTTACACTCCACTGCTTCAAGACAATTGGGATTGTTTATTAGGTGCCAGGTACTTAATTTTAGCAACCCCTGAAATGTTTTGTTAAGAGAATGGTGAGGCCTGGAGCTACTTAAACAGTAGAAGGTACTTTACTCCAGAGAACAAATGAAATGTGCTATTTTCACATGACTGCAGGCTGAATTTGTCTTTTAATGACTTCATCTTTCCTAGAGCTAGGAAGAAAAGTAAAAATTTAATGTGTACACCTGCTGCTATTCTTTCTGTTAGGGTTCTGGGATCCGAGGAGAGGGGAATTGGAACAGGCATCTAGCATAAGAGGATGCTTGTGAGAAATGAGACATAACCACTTTCCCTGGAGCATCAGCCGAGTTACCATATTCTGCTAAAGCCTTTCCTTAAAACAATATATTCATTAGACCTCCAGAGCTGAGTTTTTAGACATGGTGAGCCCTCATAATTGACCACTGTCCTACCCATTTATATTTTTGCTTTTCATCAATTAACTCAATTGAATGACAGTTCATTTACAGTTGGGAGCCCCTCCATCGCACCCTCCTGTAAGATTATCCATACACTTGCTTAGGAGAGAATTCTAACAATGTCTGGTCTCATTAAAAAAACCCTAACAATTTCTAAAGAGAAAATTAGTGACCCCTTCCTCCCCAAGCACCTCCCTCCCTTCTTTTCTGCAAAAGACAGAGGAATTACCAGAATGTGCGGTGCTATAGGAAAGATTTGCCAGTATACTAGTATCCGTTCACTTTCAGTTCATCTTTTGAATCCACACCTACTGCTACACTGTGCTCCTGATGTGTATGAACAGGGCTTGAACATCAGCATATTCCACTTGTACCAGGAAACTTTATTTTCATGGAGGCATAGTAGTCAATGTTCATGAAGAAGGATCCTCTACTGACAGCTTGGACTGATCAGTTGATAATCCTCTGGCAATTTAATTCAAGGACATCAGTCATTTGGCATACAAATAGCTGTAGACAGGTGATGGTCAGCTTAAATAAGTTCCAAATATAGAGTTTACTTTCTTTTGAGAGGATAATGTCCACATGTGCTGTGTCAAGCAGAAGACTGATCCCCCCAAAAATGTAAGGACTTCAGTGCTTCTAAAAGCGTGCGAGACAACCATCTGAATGCAAGGAGTCAAATTCATTCCTGACTTAGCTGCACAGGCAAGAATTTAACTCAGTAAACCCCAATCTCTCAATTCCCGCAAAAAGCAAGCACTATTGTGCTCTCTGCACCATTAGATGAAAACTCTCAACCCCTTTTGCTAGAATAAATGTCTTTTTGAAAACAGAAGCATATCAATAAACTAAGGGAATGAGGAAAGCCCTGGCTTGAGTTTATCAACGTACACATTCTTTAAAACCTGTCATGAAAACGTACCACTCCAAACACACCAAATGTACCACTCCAAACCTACTTACTCCCCACCTAACATAACGATAAAAGGGGATAATAACATATCAATAAAGGATACTACCACGGGCAAGGACAATTTTACAAGATTGCTTTAAATCACCATTTTGCAGCCCCTGCCCATCAAAACTGTGTCTCTGCATTCTAGTAAAGAAAAATAAGAGTAGGTCCCAAATAATTGACACACTCAAGTGAAAGCTTGCCAAGGTCTTTGACTCAGAATTAAAAACAGCACTCACACATAATGGCTCAAATGTGAGGCAGTGTCTACAGCTTTTCATTCCGGTTATTGTGATCTAATAATAGAGCTGCAGAGTCCACATAATCCAGCAGTCTCCACTGTATTGTGTTCTCTCGCTATCCATGTTACAATCTGAGGGTTATTTAAAGTGTGAAACAAGCAAGTTTCTCTTTGAAAGACAGCCTAAACATGGGAAGCCAGGCTACTGCCTCCTTTGAAATCATTGGATTTCAAATATTCTGCCCACTGATGAAGTAGTTCATCACCTAAAGCTATTAATTACCTTACGTGGAACCCGAGGAAAACTTTCTTGAAAAAACGCGTATATGCTAGCTGTAATGTACCTGCAAAAAGATTCTGGAAATCGAATTAAATACAATGTTAAGACTATAACGTGCATTTATTTCTAGAAAATAGATACATAATGATTATGCACACAACTTAAAACAGAAAATATTACTCAAGTAATAATGGGAATTTTGGACCAGCATGTTTGAACAACGTTCAAATATTCTTGCAGTTAGTTTCATCAAAGAAAGTCTTACTGTACAAGTTACGTCTAAGCGACTTTGTTGCCGGCAGTAACAGCCGCAGGAAACTTAAAATGCCTCAGCTGCAGCGAAGGAGTTGGGTGGTGGCAGGTGCCAACACATGCCTAGAGGCTTTCATGCAGCTGGGGCATTTAAATCTCCCAGGAATGGCTCGCCTCATTGCTCCTTACCCCGCCTCCCCCCAATGGGGCGGCATCAGGTTCGGTCGTGGAACACCAGTTGAGAAACATTGCTCTATGTGACAAGTTTAATGTCAGACGTGCTCCTGTGAAAACCCAATAGTGCCACTGTGGGGACCAGGAATCCGGTATTTCTCAACCAAGCGTTGGTCACTGCCAAACACAAAGGATAGTCGGATTGAAAACTGCCACGTTTGCACACAACGTACGTGCTAAATAGCGGCGAAAGGGAAGGAGGACTAAACTGAATAGAAGGGGGACAGTGCAGTGAATTTCTTGTATTATAAAGGCAGCTGTACCCCAAGACCATTCAAGCAAACGTTTTAGCCCCACTAATCCTTTACGGTACCCTGGCAAAAGCCCCACAATACGGCTGAGGTAGTTCCGCATTATCCTCATGCGGATAACAAAACTGGCACAGAGAGGTTAAATACCGTGCTGAAGGTTACACAGCATTCCAGCAGCAGGCATACAAATGAGAAGACCTGTGCTCTAACAACCCGGAAACCCTACCCCCTCTCTCAGGAGCTACACAGTACAGCACCCAGTCTGAGCAAACCAAGACAGAACAAATCGAGAAGTACACTGGGGTATGGTTGAATGGCACGAGACTCCCACCACTAAGCCAAAGCTCCTCAGAAAATGGATACACACTGCTTGCCAAACAGAGCAATGTGTACTTCGCAACTCTTTCTCCAATTATTGTTATCAAGACCTAGGTCACTGACCACAGGCAGAAATTCATCATGTCACAAGACTGATGAAGTATACAAGAGTGTTCTGTTAGGAGTTAAGTTCTTCATTCGTCATAGATAAAGACAGCAATCTTCAATAAAAAACACATTCATCCTCGTGCCACACAAACCCAGTGTTTAAAAACAAAATTCCAATAAACTTTATTGTAGAAGGATGGTGGAACGTGTGTTTGGGAAGGTTACCAACAGGGGTGTAGTTGGCACAAAGACTTTAAAAAGTGAAGCTCTCTCTATTTACTATCTTGGGTATCTAGCTTGATTGTCACACATTCCGAGTTAACTTTTATTTACTCCCCATATAAAGCCAGGAACGTATGAACAGTAGGTATTGAGATAAAGGAGTTATAGAGGAAACCATTAGCAATTAAAAATGTTAACATACTGCCGCGCAGCAAAACTGATATTAAACTCTCTGAATCGCCTTTCTAAAAACCAAAGTTCATCTGAGCCTCTGACCTCAACTTTGAATATTTCAGTCACTAAACGAAAGTTTAGCTGACCTCAGCACAAACTAATATAAACATGCGAAGAAAAATGTTAGACATAATAGCAATGTAAGCGTTTACAAGCCATTTAGCTTTGCACAGGTAGTTCAGGGATTGACACTAACCTTAGCCATCTCTCTACCTTTTCAGAGAGGGCCTGAAAATGGCAACTGATTGATTTAAGAATTATCAAAAGGCTAGTAATGTGGTCAATTTCTCCAACTCCTCCCCATCTTCCTCCAGAGGGGGGGGGGAAAAACCACACACACACACACACACACACTCTCTGAAGTGGCAAGAAAGATTAAGTACTAACATAGCAAACACATGGCATTTGGTTAGAAGCCAACTAGTGCCACAGTATTTTGGGCCAACTTAGTCCAAAGTCTGTAATAAAATAAGGTTGTTAGATTGGGATTCAAAAAAAACAAACAAACCAACAGTGAAGGATGTTATTTTTGCAAATGACTGAAGATAAGCTATTTAGATGTTCCAGACTGGTTCCCGCTACAGTAATTGGTTTTCATTTCTAGTGTTTGTATATTTTAAAAGAGATTTTTAAGAGTAACCAACAAATAAGGAGCTCACGTCACAGTGACTTTCAATAGGACTTAACTTTTTAGGTGTGTGGCTGAGAATCTCCCTCTAAGACCTGTCTGTCTGGTTCTGTCAAACTTCCTTTGATGGCATGCTCTGTTGCTTGCTACTTTTAACATAAGTGTTTATTATCAAACTATTTTATAGGAGTATGGCTACAATTATTCATCTCCCCAATTAATGTGGTGTGAACTGGAAGCTAGGAGACAAAATTATATGACATCTTTAAACTCCTAAGTGCTGGAGCAAGGAAGAAATGGAAAGGAAAGAGAAAAGAATTGCCTCTTTAAACCGAAAGAGATACTGTACCCATTAAAAGATCAAGAACCTGGATAACAGGAAGAATAATTTAAGATTAAATAATTTCCATTTTCATCAACCAATTACATTCCAGAGCCCAGGATTTAGTACATAGAAAAGAATCCTATTGCTCCTCACTGAAGTGCAGTAAGTGCAATTACCTGGGGTTGAGAGAGCAGAAGAGGGCTGATATTGAATAGCCTGGCTATTGAATAAAATTGTGTGTTCATCGCATCCACTTATGTTGGATAGAATCATTCTGGAGATGACACCATATTCTGAGGCCAGACCCCATCATGCAATTCACCACTACGGAGAACCCCATCGCACTCCAACATCCCACAGTCCGTATGATAACGATGGAGCAACTGCTACAGAAAAATGCACAACAGCCAACAAACTTTATTTATTTTCTGTTCTGGTTTTTGAAAGTCCTTTTGCCTTGCTCTGAACTGGCGAGACCAGTAAGAGGTCAAAAGTAATAGATGATGTGGTTTCTCTCCTCCCTGTGCTACACTGCAGTTACTAGGAGATAGTATAATACTAGAGGCCCAGACCTAATGGAAGGGTCACACATCAATACGCTTCCTGCCCCAAAGCCATGAAGTCTGCAATGCTGAGGTCTAGATATTTGCTTAGAAGGTCAAACAATAATACAAAATCTCTTTGCTACAGTGCTGACCTGCATAAAGAGATGGGTCGGTTAGTTACCTCAAGATGGCAGAAAAACAGGAAAGTCGGCTCATGAACACAGGCTGGTTGATCCGAGAGGCCAGAAAATAGCCACTTACAGAATGGTAAAAATGCAGACTACACTACCATCACGAGTTCTGCTATTTTATTTCAAGTACGGGAAACCTAAGCGTTAATAAAAGGCTGACTGACCAAACATGCATCTTTTTGGAACCAGGTGTATGCGAACAGGCAGCAGCAGAGACCAAATAAAAAACAAGCAAATACAGTACTCGGTTAATTGTCAACTACTAAAACCATAAGGGAAAGAAGCATCTTCCATTCGCATAGGAGTTTCAAACCTCTATTATGTCTATTTTCAGTTGCAAACTTTTGAAACCACCACCATAACCTTTTCTTCAGAGCTACCAACATTTCAGAGTGATGAGCAACCGCATTTATGAGCGTTCATAGTGGAGGTTCTACCGTAACTATATTATGGGTCCATTTGCCACACCGTACAGCTAGAGATAGACAGAATTCCTCACTGTAATCATTATTTGGAGGGGTTGGGGGGTTGTTTGTTTTGTTTTTTTTAATGCGATAGTAGATAGGAGAGAAGGGAAGGACGGAGAAGAGGAGGAAATGGGGTCAATACACAGATATGGATCCACAGATATTTGAATACAAGTAACAAAGGAATTTTAGCCACTTCATGTAAAATACTCAAGCTACATTCTGAGCCTTAAAAACAAAAAGATAGCTATTGCTTACGTTTTATTAGCTAGCTAACCTCAAACCAAGCTAAGGCATGTAGAAAATGAACCTTGAACACCTATGCATCAGTGAAGCTCATGAGTTTGCACTAATTAACAGAAACATCAGGGGGGGTTTTTTTGGCTATGGGTGTACTTCCCCCCCACCTACCCACCCAAAGAACATACACCATTGCCTTTGGATTGCTTCCGTTAACTACTCCAAACTAAAAAGCAAAAGTGCTTAAGTAGTTGTCTGGATTAACTGCATTTGGGAGCAACTTCTTAAACCAGAGCTTGACAAGAACGGGTCAATATCACCCTCACCCCACCCCTTCATCTGGTGTCTACAGCTTGCCAACATAAACACGTGCCAGAAAACATAAGATCATGTCCAACACATCGCATAGAAAATAAGGAGAGAATCCCCAATACAGGGGCTACCAAGATCCAACTGTTCTTTTAATTCTGGCATCAACATGACCCTTGTAGACACACATCCAGAGCAGGACATCAAGTACAGGTTAACAAGTGCACTCAAAACAAATATGAGCACTTCAAGTAAAAGAAAAGGGCACTCTACAAATCTCAAGTAGCTTGCCCTCATTTGGCAACTCCTGCTTCTTTTATCACCAATCAGGACCTGTTTAAATTCCATCAACAAGTTCAAAACATGAACTTTTCCCTAACAAACAGAAAGCACCACAAAGCTCCACGGGGAGGAGAGTATGCCTATCAACTCATTGAGTCACTTTTACAAAACAGACTTTTCAACAAGCTCTCGCACTTCAACGGGACAAGGAGTCCCTGACCCAAGGCGGAGGGCAAAAAGACTTCTCCAGTTTATGAACTGCAATTGAAGAGGACGTAACCAAAACTTCTTTTTAATCCAAATTTAGCTTTGGTTAAAAAAAAAAAATTCAAATCAAATCACTTACTGTATCTAAGCCTAGTAGGCTTTCCCTTGTTCCTTTCCCCCACTCCAACTCCAGGGGAATTAAGTAGAGATGTATATTTAAAGCTTTCCTGAAAGTAACTTAAATCCAACCACTGCAACCCTGGTTCTAGTATATGAGGGCTTGATATACACATTGATTATGCAATAAACAAAAGTGAAACTGACTCGTTACTTTCACTAGTCAAACTAGAAGAAATACCAAAAATCGTGCGAGAAAGAAGATTTTAAGTTTGGATGTTGTAAGAAATGATGTGTAACAGAAGAAAGGAAATTTGTTTAAAAAGGTTTAACCTCTCCTCCCTTTGATCAGAGCTTCCCTTCAAAGCTTTTTACTACTATGGTCATCCTAACAGCTTTTCCATAAAAGTAGTTTTCTTCCCGTAATTACACGGATGAAAAAAGAACGTTACATGAATCCCTCAAGTGCTCCAGGGTCTCTGTGTGTGAACATATAAACACGTGAATGATCTACAAAGCCATCATCAAAATAGGCGTAAAAGACTGCAGACACCATCACTTAGGTCCTCCAATTTCAACTATTCTATGTTCGTAGCAGATAGAGGATTTAAATTCAACTGCACACCTTTGAAGTCTAGGTCTGTCCATCTGATATCGTTAGCCAGCACTAAGTGTTAAGCTTTTATCTTCCTAAATGTAAACCTTCAAGAAAACCTTGCAAATTCATTCCCACTTGGGCAAAACATAAGGACTACGCAAGAATATTTTATAATTGTGTATACACTGTTGACATTTAAAAAACCTCCCAGTTACCTAGCTAGTAATATATTGGCATGGGGGGAAGGGTGTTTGTTTTCTTTTGCTGGAGGAGTAGGAAGGAGAGCAAATTGTTTTTGACGTATTTTGGACTGACTGCACTAGAATTTCAGCTTCATTCAGCATCCCTTATCCTCTTTCAATTACTTTCCTCACCTCACTGTTTGTTGTCATTACATGTTGAGTCTCACCTAAAATTTTAAGAGAAAAGTTAGGGCTGATTAGAAAATGCTAAGTATATTTTACAGAAAAATTGAACAGGTTTGGCTTTTTTGTACTCTCCCTCCTCTCAGTAGGAGAAATGGGGAATGGGGGGACAAACAAACCAAAGCTATTTTTCATGGAAAACATCAGATTATAAAAAAAAATTCTGCCAACATATAAAGAGACTTATCGAGGAATTAAAAAGGTTTGAACTAAAAGTTTCCTTCAACTCTACTGTAGACAGGGATCACGCGTGAATCCTGGACTCACTGAAGTTAATGGGAGTTTTGATGTTGACCTCAGCAAGATCTGGATTTCACATCGCGTCTCAACTTTGTGTCTGCCTGAAAGAAACCTGAGCACAGCTTGGCCAGAACACAAATATCAATGACGCTTGAGACAGCATATGTTCTCTGCACTGTGTCGTTAGGGGCTTGGTATCATCCTTGCTAGTCAGTAGGTAAATTGTGATTTAAAATGGTTAGGGAAAACACGGGGGTCAAAGAGTGCCGAGAAAAGAAAGAAAGAAAGAAAGAAAGAAAGAAAGAAAGAAAGAAAGAAAGAAAGAAAGAAAGAAGTGTGAGTGCTAGTTTTGAGATGACAGGTTTAACAGTTGAATTTCTAGTGCAAACATGACCTGTGAAAGCTTATCAACAAGGAAAACAAAACACTCAAAATAATTCCAAATATTTTGGCAAATAGAACCTCAGTCTCAATAAGTTTTAAGTTGTTTTATATAAACGGTGTTCATCCCCAGACAATGCACTGTGCTTTGGCCAATCTGGGTGTTAAGCTTCAAACTACACTTTACCCCTCCGCCCCTTCTATTTCTGTCCAACTTCGGCCAGCAAGTGTCTGGTTATTCCACCCTCTTTCCATTCAAACAATGCTGGAATTTGCCACTTTGTAACAAAGTAACAGTCTAGCAGGAATAACAGCTCTGAGAAATTCCAAAGGGGGAGCCGTGTTAGTCTATAACAGAGTCTTGTGGCGCTTTTAAAGACTAACAGATTTATTAATCGCATGAGCTTTCGTGGGAGAAAATCCCACTTCGCCTTTCCCCCAGATTTAAAAGCCCAATTAAAAAATTCTTTAACTTGTAAATGATGTACAACCATCTCTTAAACTTTGCTGGTGACCTTATTTTAAGGTCACTCCCAATTTCTCATGAACGCTTAAACTCTTTACCAATTTGTTTATTGAGTCTCTTTAGAGCACAATGACATCAGACTGGTTTGCTTTGTTTTGGGGGGTGGTTTCCAGCAGAAAAAAAACTTAATAATTGAAGCATGCTGAAAATTTTTAGCATGCTTCAAAACTAATACAATAGGATCTAGAAGCATTCCTTCCTCCTCTCAAATGCAAAGTAATTAAAAGCACCATGAGATCAGATAATTTAATGAATATGGTCACTGCAAGAAAACTTCATTTATTCCTCATTCTGTAAGTTCTTTGAAAGAAAAAAAAAGAAAGGGGGAAAAAATCAAGTGCATGTTTGAAATTACACATACTTACGTCTCATTGCAACTAAGATTGTTCAACTTCCAAGTGGCCTGGAGAAACAAGAGGGTGTTTAGAACACACAGGAAGTTCCAAAAGTGTCTTGCTCTAAAGAGGATCTGAAAACAGTAGGAAAATTCCACGTGTTCTCCTTTTGCTTCATGATGTATTTTTTAAAAAAAAAAGCCATGCTCTTAGAAATACCAGCTCTTGACTTCCCTATTTTTGCTGGGAGACTATGCTAGTGCCCTTTATCTGAATCAGAGCTCTTCCCCCTCTGTCGCCTCTCCAGCTAGACCTGTGCAAATTTATAGGAAAGCATGGCCCAAGCCAAAGACCTTTTAATATCTAAAAAAAATAAGCAATAGACACCAGGAACAAAATATAATATATGGTTAGGATGATCATAAGCACATAGGTTTTTTTTAGCTTTGGGGGTTTTTCACCTTAAGACAAGCAACAGATAAAAGCTGGGGGAGGGGAGAAAGGAATCAAAAGATATGCAATTTTTATTTTATGTACATATCCGCTTTAATTTTTTTTTAAAGGACATGGATCAAACATAGTCTAGTGACTGTCAGCTGACAGGTTTCTTAAGGCATCTTGGAAGAACCGATCTCGGAGAAAAAAGGATGGGCCAGGAGTTGGGACACTGGTCTAGGATTTGTAAAAGCTGGGTTCTAGTCCTTGCTCTTCTAATCGCTCTGTGTGTGGCCTTGGACAAGTCACTCAGTCTCTCCATTCCTCAATCTCCCATTTTACAGACAGGGATTAATAGTAACTCCCTACCACAGGGGAGTGTTTTGAGGATCAATATACTATATTGTGAGGCACTCCGTCCCCATTACTGTTGTCTCTAAGCATCTAAGATAGACATGGCTGAAGGAGAGGATGTGTGTCTTATAGATCAGTTGAGCTCCATGCTTAACAAGGCAGCGCTGACATTTGAGGGCGAGGCTGAAAAAAAAGGGCACCTCGAAATCAGTAGGGAGGTTCGGATGATTCCATCACAGGACATGCTATGGAGGGCTGTGTCCCTTTACAACTTCACATGGAACCAAGATCCTTTAACACTTCTGGAACACACTCAGCTTTATTTCAAGTAGTATGATTAGAAGCTCTGATAAAGCTGGAATGCAAGTATAGACTATGTATGTCTGCAGAAAAAGGTTGCCATTTTACACAGACGAACATTTTACCCACAGGAGTCAAGCACACCACCTGTCAACACACTACAGCTAACTAGGGAAACGGGAAGTAGAAAAAAAGACAATTCACTACTTTGTTTCGAGCGGCTTTGACTTGCTAAGGCCTGTAGCAAAGGTTCTCTCACACAAACAACTCCAGAATCATTAACAAGGCAGGAGGATCAAGGTGAACCCCAAGGCCAACTTGCAAAACAAATAGGGACACTGAAGTAGTTTCCAGAATCTCATCCCAATGATTTGCAAAACCTGACCATGCTGACTGAAAGACGTACTAAATCTTCAGGGGAGGAAAAATGGAACAAAATACCTTCTCCTTGCACAGATTTTTAAAAGAAATTATTCCCATAGGCCACAGCTGTGAAAGTAACTGACCACTGCAGCAGTTTACTAACGGTCATGGTGGATTCTCCCTCACTGCATTTCTGAGAGAGACGTGGCTCAAGTGCACTAGATAACTTAGTTCTTACCAGCAGCAAGTCTCAGATCCACAGATTTCGGCTCGCCAGATATTTCGGCCTGGGCTGAAGCTCATGCTCAAATGTCTACAGAGCGTGGGTGGGCTTCAAAGCTGCAACTCCAGCACAAGCCAGAACAACTACACTGCTATATTTGAAATGGTGGATTGAAAGATGGGAGCAAAAAAAAAAAAAAAAAAAGTGCAACTCACCATGTACAGCCTCTCTGATAATACCAAGTAAGGTACACGTTTAACATCTGGGCTGATTAAATTGCCCACCAAATGTGTTGAAGTATTGCACTTGAGCATACCACACATTAGAAAAGGCAATTTTAAGAGCCATCGTACTCAGTGGGACTACACAGATACCATTGCAAAGAACCCATGATGATTAACTGTATTATAGGCGGCCTGAAATATTGACAACCACCGCTCCTTCCATATGCATCTTCAAAGTGTTCTGTCAGATTCAAATGCAGTCCCAGATATAACCAACCTGGATGGAAGCCAGCCAGTTTGTTGATAAGAAGTGGTTCAATAATTGGTGTGAGGCAATGTAGCAATAGACATTCAAACCATTTTAAAGCTTCACACAGGAGTGAGATGGGTCAAAAGCTGTGCAGATCAAATGGTTCCTTGCCAGGTTTCAAAAGAACTATGACGTTGGCTTGTCACTATTTTTTTTTTTTTAATAATTGGGGCTGAGTTCAACACACTGAGGAGCCACTTTAGTGCGTGTGGCAAAAATGTTTCTCTGCTTGGTTCATGTGTCATGTAGGCCGCTGCTTTCCCCTCTTTTCAGGCACTGATGCGAGCAGCCAGTCCCTTCATGGGGAAGGCCCTGATAAGTTTTGAACTGCTGGAAGCATCCAGATGTGTTTGCCAAAATGACAGTACAAAGTCAGAAGTTAAAAGGTGTCTGGTGGCTTGCAGATGGATACTATGAGACACTGTCACATTTAACAATAAAATTCGCTTCCATTTCGTAGGTGGATGCAAACCAGATGCCTGTCATAACTAATATGGCACCTCAACATTGGCCATGGGATCTCAACAGCCAACATTATCCCTGTCACCCTGGGTGGTTTACCCTGATTCTCAGCAGATCTCCTGTATATAGAGGACACAGCACCAGTGTTCTGCACAGATACCAGCAATCATTCCCCGCTTCAGGCAGTCCTTCAACGTTCATGGAGAGAACAGTCAGTGCTGGTCCCAAGGGAGACCCTTGGTGTCCAGACTTAGACACGTGTTCTTTTCATTTTCCTCTTCCTTTCTTTTGCAGCCTCGCAGTAACAGAAATTAGGAAAGGAGCAGTCAGATATTTAGCAAGATTCACAACCTCCAAGGCTGAAAGGGACTACCATTTGAATGGCCATTCTGTCAGGAGATTATACGGTCACCGTGATCCCTCCCCCTGACCAGAGCTCTGTTAACCTAATCCTGCCTACCATGATCCCAGGACTTATTGATGCCAATTGACAGAAGGAACACGGGTGCACACAGCTTTTACAGGGATCCCCAAGGGTGGCCAGGAGACCCAGTAGCCCACTGGGTTGTCATAATTATTGTGAAATGAAATGTTCATCTGGATAACATTTAAGGAGTTCTGTTCTCAAGGTCTTGGGGTTAAGGCAATTGACCAGGAAGCTCAGATATATTCCTTTCAGGCAGAAAGTTACAGACACTTCCCCATCTGGCCATTTGTGTACAGTGTGCATCACAATATGTGTATTTGCATACTAAGACAGAGAAAATATAAAAATATACAGCAGAGGAAATCCACAGGAATAAACAGCAGGGAAGTGCCCCATTTATGAATAAAGAAAGGATTGCTCTGGACTATCTTGGCGTGCAAAGAGACTGGATCCTTCAAGAGGAAGGAGAAGGCCTTTTTATCTCAAAGATATGGATAGGCAGCAATCTACAAGACATGAGAGCACCTGATTAAGTACAGGTGCTAGACGGCATGTTACAATTTTATTTTATATGGAACCATTTGTTTCCAATACTTCTACTTGCTACTGCGAGAATCTTTGTACTTTGTAAAGTAAGTTGATCCCAAATTTCACTACAGACATACCTAAGCACTGAGTGTTGGAGCGGTTATCAGAGTTGCAACTGGCAAGCTAAGGAGCACTGTTTCTTGCAAGTCATGTATCTGTCAATACTGTGAGTGTCCAGTGGACCAGGGTCCAGACTCAAGGGAGGTGCGTGGAGGACTCAAGTGTTTGGGTGTGCCAATCGCTAACCTGGGAGTAACAGTGAGGCCTGCAAGCCCTCAAATGAATTGCTTGTGTTGCCTGTGGAGTTGGGGAACTGACCCATGACAGGTACAGTCAGGGCTTCATTACAATAAGAGTAGGTGGCAATGAGGTGCCTCACAACCCTACCCCTTCCAACTGTCACATCTACCCCTTCTGCAAGAAGCTATGGTGCAAAAAGCTGCAGAACTAATGTGATTTGGCTACTGCTAAACACAGAACAGAGCTCAATTTCAAAGTAGAAACAAGGGAGCCAGAAGATGTGACCAAAGATCTGTAACTGTATAATTCCACTTGTTAAGCTCATACCATGCAAGGGCTGGGGGCGGGAGAGAGAGTGACATACACTGTAGCCAAGAGCTACAGATCAAACAGCACAGGATTGGACAAAATTGGCTCACAGCTAGGTGCCAGCAATTTTACTTTTGGTCGCTAGAGGGTACTCCTCTGTTACATTTCTGCAGTGGAGCTAGGTGACAGGCTACTAAAACTGGTCACCATGGTGATCAGAAACATACATTTGTTGAGATCTGAAATAGCACGTGCAGAGCTGCTGTCCTTTGGCGTGGATGAAGGTAGAAGAGAGGAAGAGGAAGTCTGTTCACCCAGCCCAACCTCAGTACAAAAATGAAATAGATTCGTTTAGTTAGAATGAAGTAAAAAGACATGGGACAAGTGTATTCAGATATTTAAAATACAATGTGTTTAAGTTTTTTTAAATTCCTTACTATGACAAAACATTCCATATTGTAGTTGGGTTCCTGATATCAAAACTCTAGCACTGAAGAGAGTGAGAATACAACTAAAGTAAAAAAAGAAGATTTAAGAAGTGTGCCAATAAAGCTTAAATAAATTAGGAAAGATTTAGTTCAACAGCTCTTTAGTGCATATAAAAACCAGACAATTCAATGTGCTTCTTGACTCCACAGTCCTCCCCCACCAAGCAACTAAAGGCTTCATAATTGGAGTTTTTAAAAGGCTGCTCTTCACATGTCTGCAGAAAAACCATCCCATATTACAGAAACAGCAGAGTGTGCATGCTAATCACATAGAGGTCAACAGCTTTTAATATCACGATTGTCAAATTACAAGAGTATAGAGTGAGGTTTTTTCTATTTTCCCATAGCAAGAATGTGCCGTGAAACCCACTGAACTAGAAGCAAAACGGAGGGGAAAAAAGCTGGTTTCCCTATACATCAGACCGCCTTTTGTCTGCCCACAGAGCTGCATTTATTTTTACTGTCATTGTCAGGAGTCAAAGTAATTCTGTAAGCACCATTTAACCTTCTCAAGAGAAACAACACAGGTCAGGCTGGTTAAATGCTGAATCATTTAAGAGATCATTTGACTCTTCCTAAAGGCACATCTAACAACCTCGGTACACTCTTTGTATTTCATACCCTGACTATGCTTCATATGAAAAATCACTTAGAAATGCTTCCCCTTTCTCCAAAAATGGTGATAAATATTTTTCCACATCAGTAAGGACAATAGGAAGGCAGGAAGAAAGACTCAGACTTATTAAACAAAGTAGTGGCAGCCTCACCAGTTAATATCTCATTCAGACAAGTCCAACCATTGCTGTTGAATGCCTCGGCTGTGTTTGGAAGAGAGGGGGGCATGATGCAGGGTAGCCTGCTGGAGGCTCAATCCTGAGAAGACTACATTGTGTTGGAAGAAGCCATCAGATTTGTAGAGAATTACAGCTGTCCCTTTAGCTGAGAATGCGAGACTGCTCTTTTTTACTGACCTTCACAATTAGAGAGCACTGCTGGACACCACGGTGCCGTGGATCATTATACAGCAGCAGTGGCAAAGAACACATCACATTATGGCCACGTTCGCATGGTTTTTTGCCACCCTTATTTCAGATGTGAACTGTGCCCTCTGTAATCCATGATTTGTCACCTCAACATCAACCTAGAAACCAACCGATGATAAACGCAGCAGTTGGCAGATACCTTGTTGGGGGTGTGGGATACCCAGAATCTAGAATCTGAATCATCTGGTTTCAGAAGAGAGTACGAAGTGTTATCTGTGATCTCGGAAGACCAGAAAGTCCAGCTTCCTCCTTGCCCTACTGCTACAGATGTTGTGACCAGAGGCGCTCAAGCTGCTATAGTTTCCTGCTCATTGGACATTATCCAGGAGGTGCCTTCTACTTTGGAATTGACTCCCCACCCTGAAATTGACCACATATGTTGATACCACATAGCATATCTTTTAACCAAAACTTCTAGGAAGGAAGAGAGGAAAATCTAGCATTTGGAGTGAATTGTGTTTGGTTTGGGTGTCTGGTTTGATATCTCCTGGTTAGTTATTTCTTCTAGTTTTAGAGAAAAAGATGGTTTTAACTTGATGGGCTATAAAACAAAACAAGCATGTGAAAGTGTGTGGAGTAAGAGGATTTGGCCAAAACAGAAGGGTCTTTTCTCCATTGATGCATGGAGTGATTTACATAACTACCTCTGATAATGGGAGTTACATGTGTATTGATCAGAGACTACACCAACTCCAGAGAGCATAGGTCCCATAGCCAATTTGGATCAGGTAAAAAAAGTGGAGAAAGAGAAGTCAAGTGGGAATCAACAGCACAATGAGGAAGATTCATACCATGCAGGAAATATTATCAGGGTACAGAGCAGGAAATAAGCTCAACACTAAAAATTCTTCAGAGTGACGAATACAATCTGCTTCCCAGCTGTAGCGTTTAAGTTTTGTCCTGGGACCTGTTGCATAAGGAATGCAGTCTCCAAGTTTCAGGCAACAAGTATCAAGTTCCCTTCATTTTTTCTATTGCTCTGAAGCATACATTATTTTCAGCAACAAAATTGGGCTTTGTGCACAGGGTCACAATCTGTTCAGACAAAGCAGACGGCTCTGGAAGGACAATCTCCATCTCAAGCATTAGTGTAAGTTTATCCTCTCCACATCTCACAGGCTACGTCTACACCATGAGTTGGGATGTGATGCCTCTGCTTCTGTATACATGTTCACGGAGGCTTGAGTATAAATAGCGGCGTGGTTAAATGCATCGGCCGCACAGTTGAGCTGTGCTCAGTACATGCCCACAATTGTCAGCAGGGTTTGCGCTCAGTGCAGCTCAGCCCTGCCTCCACTCTTAGTAGCAAAGGTATTGAGGCTGCACAGCTATCTGTTCTCAAGCTAGCATGGACGTGTGTAACCAAACGGGAACGACACCCTAGCCTGTCGTGCAGACGTAGTCATGCACAAAGGGTGCCTTCACCGCACAGCTAACCCGGGCTCTTACCAACATTTTAGTCTCACTTCCACCCCAAAATCTCTGGCTCAGGTTTAGAAGGGCTTAAAACGTGAGTTAGGTTACATGGATAGGGACGTAGGTTAGAACCCAAGTGCCACTTAAACACAGTTTGGAACCTACCCACTACGCATTTAGAATACAGGCCAAAGTCACCAGTGCCGTTAATCCTCAAACGCCTTTCCCACAACTGTTGTGAAAGGCAGACAAGACCTCATACAATTAACACAGCTGACCAGGAAATAACCCTAAAATATCACAGCCCAACAACAATGGCAACAGCAGAAACAATAAGTACACACTATCGCAGGCATGGTTTGTGGTGAGAATGCTTGTGCTGGAGCTGGGCTAACTCAGGTCTACTGTGCAGTTAAGACATACAGCATCTAAGACAGTAAAATGATCCCGTCTCTCAGCAATGAATCAAATGACAAATGGTTCAAATGGTGGGGGCGACAGATAAAAAGGCAAAGGTGGGGGAGTGGCATTGTATATCAATGAGAAGGTAAACTATAGGGAAATTCAAAGTGACGGAATTAACAAGACAGAATCAATCAATCAGGGAAGAAAGCTACTAGAGTTTCTCCCGGAATAGTGCTTGGGGTGTGTTACAGACCGCCGGAATCTGATTTAGACATGGATAGGGACCTCTTTAAGGAAGTTAATACTACTGGGAACTGTGTGATTATGGGAGACTAACTTCCCAGATATAGACTGGAGGACATGTGCTAGTAGTAATAAGAGGTCCCAGATTTTCCTGGATGTGATAGCTGATGAATTCCTTCACCAAACTGTTCCCGAACCAATGAGGGGATACCATCTTAGATTTGGCATTGGTGAGTAGCGAGGACCTCAGAGAGGAACTGGTTGTAGGGGACAACTTAGGTTCAAGTGACCACGAGCAAATTCAGTTCAAACTAATTGAAAGGATAAA
The DNA here is from genome assembly GCA_007922175.1 of Pelusios castaneus. Classification (NCBI taxonomy): domain Eukaryota; kingdom Metazoa; phylum Chordata; order Testudines; family Pelomedusidae; genus Pelusios; species Pelusios castaneus. The sequence goes on from ML685892.1 coordinate 776,152, forward strand.
CAAAAAATCTGTGACCAAGATCTTTGACTTTAAAAAGGCTAACTTTAGAAAATTAAGGGAATTAGTTGGGGAAGTGGACTGGACTGAAAAACTCAGGAATGTAAAGGTAGAAGAGGCTTGGAATCCCTTCAAATCAAAGTTGCAGGAACTATCTGAAGGCTACATTCCGAGGAAGGGGAAAAAATTCATAGGCAAGAGCTGTAGACCAAGCAGGATGTGTAAGCACCTCAGAAAGGCGAATAGGAGAAAGCACAGAGCCTAAAAGGAGAGGGAAAAAGGAGGTATCAGCAAGGAAAGCTGCCTTTTGGAGGTCAGAACATGTAGAGATAGAGTGAGAAGGCAAAAAGTCAAGCTGAGCTGGACCTTGCGAATGGAATTAAAACCAATAGCGAAAGGTTCTTTAGCCATATAAATAGGAAGAAAAAGAAAGCAGTGGGATCGTTAAAAACTGAGAATGGGGTGGAGGTCAAGGATAATCTAGACATGGCTGAATGTCTAAATAAGTATTTGGCATCTGTTTTTAGTGAGAATGAAGATGAGCTGGGGATAGAGGTAGGGAAGCTAATGGGAAGGAGGTCATGAAAGTGGAAATTAACATACCTGAGGTAGAAGCCAAACTTGATCTGCTGGATAGAACTAAATCAGAGAGCCCGGACAATCTTCACCCGAGTATGTTAAAGGAACTGGCTCATGAAATTGCCAGCCCTTTAACGAGGATTTTTAATGAATCTGTAAACTCGGGGGTTGTACCATATGACTGGAGAATCACTAATGTAGTTCCTATTTTCAAGAAAGGGAATTAAAATGATCCAGGTAGCTACCGGCCTGTTAGTTTGACCTCGGTAGTATGCAAGGTCTTGGAGAAAATTTTGAAGGAGAAAGTACTTAAGGCTGTAGAGGATAATGGTAACTGTGATAAAATACAACATGGCTTTACAAAAGGGAGATCTTGCCAGACCAACTTGATCTCCTTTTTTGAAAGGATAACTGACTTTTTAGATAAAGGGAATGCGGTGGACCTAATTTACTTAGATTTCAGCAAGGCATTTGACACAGTTCTGCATAGGGAGTTATTAGTTAAGTTACAGAAGACAGGGATTAATATGAATCTAGTAAGGTGGATAAGGAACTGGTTAAAAGGGAGACTACAGCGGGTCATACTGAAGGGTGAACTGTCAAGCTGGAGGGAGGTTACCAGCGGAGTCCCTCAGGGATCTGTCTTGGGACCGATCTTGTTCAACCTTTTTGTTACTGACCTTGGCACAAAAAGCAGGAATGTGCTAATAAAGTTTGTGGATGACACCAAGTTGGGAGGTATTGCCAATACAGAGAAGGATCGGGATACCGTACAGAAAGATCTGGATGACCTTGTAAACTGGAGTATCAGGAATAGGATGAAATTCAATAATGGGAAGTGCAAGGTCATGCATTTAGGAACAAATAAGCATTTTTCCTATAAGTTGGGGAAGCATCAGTTGGAATGGACTGAGGAGGAGAAGGATCTGGGAGTACTGGTTCATCATAGGATGACTATGAGCCACCAGTGTGACGTGGCCGTGAAGAAAGCTAATGCGGTTCTAGGATGTATCAGGAGAGGTATTTCAAGTAGAGACAGGGAGGTGTGAATGCCGCTGTACAAGGCACTGGTGAGACCCCATCTGGAATATTGTGTGCAGTTCTGGTCCCCCATGTTTAAAAAGGATGAATTCAAATTGGAACAGGTGCAGAGAAGGGCTACAAGGATGGTCTGTGGAGTGGAAAACCTGCCCTATGAGTGGGGACTCAAGAAGCTTGGCTTGTTTAGCCTAACCAAAAGGCGGCGGAGGGGGGATATGATTGCTCTCTATAAATACATCGGAGGGACTAACATCAGGGAGGGAGAGGAATTATTTGAATGCAGCACCAATATGGACACCAAAACAAATGGTTATAAACTGTCCAACAGCAAATTTAGACTTGAAATTAGATGCAGGTTTCTAACCATTAGAGGAGTAAAGTTCTGGACTAGCCTTCCAAGGGGAGCTGTGGGGGCCAACACCATAACTGCTTTCAAAACTGAGCTTGATAAATTTACGGAGGAGATGGTATGATCAGATAGCCTATTTTGGAAATTGACTGATATTTGGCTACATGTGGTGGATATACAAGTAGCCTAAAGAGGGGAGAGTACATGGGGTGGGTTCTGAGTTATTACAGACAATTGTTTCTTGGGTAACCAGCTGTTGAGACTTGCCCACGTGCTCAGGGTTTAACTGATCACCATATTTGGGGTCAGGAAGGAATTTTTCCCCAAGGCACATTGGTCTGGGCCCTGGGGGGTTTCGCCTTTCTATGTAGCACAGAGCATGGCTCACCTACTGGTGAATTCTCTGTACCTTAAATCATGATTTAAGGAGGTAAATAGCTCAGTCATGGGTTAGTGGCTTACTGCTAGAGTGGTTGGGTGAGGTCTTGAGGCCTGCATTGTGCAGGAGGTCAGACCAGATGATCGAACTGGCCCCTTCTGACCTCAGAGTCTATGATAACATAGGCAGGTCTTCGACCACAGGCTCAGAATAGGTTATACAATAACAGCGGTAATCCTTTCTGTACTAGAACTTAAAATTCTTGGTAGCAAGAGTGCAGTCACATCATTGCCAAAAAAAAAATGAATAAGTATGTTTAGTTTCGACTTGCTTTATGGTTATCCACATGCAAAAGTTGAAGAGTTTAAATGAAATGGGTTTCACATCACACAAGTTAAACAAGTTGTAGACTAGGCCTTAATAAGAGACACACTTTGGCAGCATCTGTTTGCACATTTACTGTTCACCGTCCCATTCAACGACTAATGGAAATTTACTGGAAGCATTTATGGAACCCAGCCCACAGCATGGAAAATAATTATATATGAAAATATGTATTCTGACCCTTTTAACACCAGAGAGCACATTTTCATTCAAAGCGAGTTAAGTTTCCATCCAAACATCATTACTATCATATGACCTTCATAATGCTTTAATTGTTCCTCCAGCTCCGCAGTGAAGACCACCCTCACCCCCATCCCCCGCACCCCGCTGCAGTTTTCCATTTTTTACTTGGTCTTTTTTTCCTATTTCAGCATCTTCCCACAGTGCTCTACAGACAGCCATACTGAGCCACAACATGGAAACCAGTGTTACCAGCATACTAAGGATACAGACATACAAGAAGAATGCTGATTTTACACCCCTTTATTTCATTTTGGAGGGAGGGGGGACAGAAACAGTCAACACTTCATCAAGGAAAGCACAGTGAGAGAAGAGGCCGTCAGCTACCTTCCAAAAACTACCTGACAGAAGAGACCGAATGGTCTCAAAAATCACCAAAAGCTGTTTATGCTACTGCTCAGAAAAGTTAAATATATTGTGATTTATTGTTATTTGTGGACAAATACAACTGGGCGATTTCACAGAGAATGGGAAACAAAGTTTTATAATACAATATGCAACTTCCTTAAAGAAACAAAAAGCCATCAAAATACATTCAACAAACCACACCCAACAAAGCAAATATTATTACAGCTTTCAAAAAACGTAGACAGGGACCAAGTCACAGTACACAGAGCTACAAGTATTAATCAAGCCATATACTGATCATCTTCTATTCAAAATCTTGCAATTCAGAGAACACATGCACTTCTTAGTCAAGCTGACACTCCGTTCAACATTATGGTCCTTTTTCTGGTTAGAACAGAATCTGGTTTATCAATCGTGGAGTAGTATCTTGGAAGATAATCTGAAGTGCTAACTCTACCAACCCCACACTAATCTCCAAACCACTCAAGATCAACACCTCTGCTCCAGAAACACAAATGGCCAAACACTTTCACCATGAGTTAATGTTCTTTCCAAGGACACTTTCCAACCCTAGCCAACTGTAATACAGGAAGAGGTCTCATTGCTTTATGGCTCACAACTTTACTGCTCTAGACTGGGGCATTCCCTTCAGAAACCTCCATAAAACCACTGGACGAGTCAAACTGTGATTAAGAGCGTATCACTTGAAAGCAATGAACGAAAGGGCATCACCAAATGTAACTGAAGGGAAAGGAGGGCTGCACTCCCCGTTGCACCCTGAGCTGGGGATAAAGCAGGGCAGTGACCATTTTCAGTGCAGTTTCATTTTCTGTCTCTGGACTCAGGTTTCCAGAAAGATCTGGAATGACAACCGCCACTTGGGGAGAAGCAGCTATGTCATCAGATGTGTGGTTGCCACAGACAGCACAGGGTAGAGGAGGGAGAATTCCAAGATACCAGTTAGCTACACGGCAGCCTGCCACCAAGTGACCTGTGGCAACCACATAGGTATTATTTAGATCCAAACACTGCATCTGATAGTTTCATGGATGTGTCCCCAACCTGCCAATCAGTCTTCACACCTCAGTCGAGAGGATTTTTTAAATTGCTTTGAAATGTAAAGTGGAATCCATGCTAGTTCACCAGCCCAAGGGTACGGCATATGGATGAAGCTGGCAGGTGCCAGCTATTACTGGAAGCAGGCCCATGCCTCTGGAACTTGCTCCCTACAGAAATGAGTTCAAGCACTGACTCGGACAGTTGCTAAGAGTGTAAATTCTGCTGCAGTGAACTGGGGTCCCTTGTATGTCGTTAGTTGGTCTGGAACGCCAAAGAGAACAAAGGCGTGCTTCAGTTTCTTGATAACTCTCTGACATGTTAGATCTTTCAAGCACTAGTTAGTGGCAAGGTGCACTTTTCTCTCCCAGAACTTCCCAGTTGGATTAAGCACCTTTATGGAAGACTGGTGCCTTGCCTATCAAGCACCTATAGCACAGTGACGGGCATCTTGTAAAAACGTCTACTGACGAAGTGATAATAGTAAGAGGCAGCGACAGGAAAAGCTTCCCCATAGATGTCCTGCAAGTTCCCATTCCCTGGGACCTGCAGAGACCACTTGTAGGCATCATAAAGGAGTTTGGTCTATGCCAATCCTTCAGTTTTTGTCCTCCAAGATAGGAAATGGGGAGAGGACTGGATCAATTAGCCCCTAAGATGCAACAGTGCACACAAGAAAAACCCACAGTCTAATTCCACACAAATCATTTAACAGCCACAGGGTAACTGCTCTAAAGGTGTTGTCTATGCTAGGTAATTTCTCACCTAGCGTGTCCCACGAGTGCTACCGCCAACAATGCATCTCCACCAGCCGTAGCACTAAAGGAGACAAGGCACCAATGACTGGGCATTTTTAAGTTTTATTTCTGTTATTGTGTCATGTGGATTTGCCTTGAGCCAAGTTAAATAACCCCAGGGTTAAGACATCATTTCCTAGCAATTTCTTTGCATTAGAACTGTTCCTACCATCGTGAAAGATTTTCTGGTGGGAGCAGCACACCCCTTTGGTGACTACCTAGGCTCCAAATGGAAACCAAGAGATGAAAGGCTCTTGATCCCTTATTAGCCTCTTCAAGCCGTGCAGTTCTTTTTATGTTAAGAGCTCAGGATGAAGCAATCCACAGACTGGTATATGCTTTCACATCCTAGGCTACAAGTTGGTCATTGGATTGCATGTATCCTGACACCACATGTGGAAACCTGTATCCATACCAAGACGACATAGCATGCAACTGGCAACGAATTTCATGAATACATTCATCCAAAGTGAGAAAGCTTGGAACGGTTCTCACCTCAGCAATGTTTTCTCTATTCCTTCAGTATAAAAGGCCATTTTAAAATAAAGCAAAACCTTAAAATTAACTACATCTGCCTGAGTGCTTGAATAGTCAAACCATTTGAGTCTTAAAGTACTAGTTTCTGCCTGCTTTATAAAATACTCCCCCTCTCCACGCACGCACACACACTTTGAAAATGAATACTCATGACTAATTGTCAGACAGACACTTGTATTGACAGCTTAGCATAAATTAACCTGTTTATTTGCCATTGGATTCTGTCAAAGAAAATGCTGCCATTTTCGTTTCCCTTACAAAACATGTCAAAGCCACAAAATTATTTTGATTGATTGAGCCTTAACCTTTTTGGCAAAAAACAAACAAAACACAGATGTGTTTACTTGGGGACAGAGACTGATCTACTTTTCGCAAAGATGCAGAAGAGAATGGTGTAAAAAGGGAATTCGGCAGCGACCCAAATAGAGTCAAATATTAATTTCCAGGCAACAATTTCTAGCCTTTTTAACTTTCTTTCAAGTAGAATCAAATTGTAAGCTCTAACCATCTGCAAATCGTAAAGCTCTTCTATTTAGAATTTGCGTGAAAATACTTCTCCAAAAGTAGACAAAAAACAGTACTTTAGATTAAAGGAAGAGAACGGAAGCCAAAATGCTATTATTGAAAGTTCTTAGAATAAGAAAAAAAAATAAGCCTCAAAATTAATAACACTGTCGAAATATCACCACACCACTTCACTCCTGTAGATCAAAATCCTCTCTTGGTTTAAAGTTAATCTGCTTATTCAGTTACCTTTTTAGTCAAGATGCCAGGAGTTGCTTGTGTGCCACATTTCTACCATGATAAGCAAGTCTGCTCAAGTACGCAGCCTCACCCTTGTCGAAATCTGTTTATTTTATAGAAATAAATGGGATACCAAAATAATTTTAACAGCTTGTTAAAGATTTCAGGGTGATCATTTTAGAACAGCCAGAAACAGTACCTCAGCAGTTACTGAACTGAAGTCAGGAATTACTGCCACGCAGCACAAACCACCAGTGGCCAGTCGTCCACCATTAAATAGCCATTCCTTGCAGGGGTTCCCCCCCCCTTTCTAATTTTTAATTAAAAGTCCAAAAGAATGAATGACCATTGTCTGAGTCATTATTTCAACTGAGAGGATTGGCAAGTAAATTTGAGTAACGTTACCAAAAAAATCTTATTGTTTTATTAGATATTAAGCTATAAAAATGTATGCTGGCAAGCCAGAGTGAACAGATATTAGAGTTAATGAAGCTGAGCTACAAGACTGCCAGCTTTTAACCAAGCACAGTAGAAGAAATCAGACCTAGTCAGAGCTTCAGCCCAGTGATTCCCAAACTGTCTGCCAAGGCCATCTGTCAACTGAATTTTGTCTTTTGCTCAAGCCCACCCAGGGGTGGTGCAAGATCATAGGCTGTGCTCTATCTTCTCCACTGCCGCCACCTCATCCCACCAACAGGCCACAGACCACCTGCAGGAGCACCCTCTGTCCCAGCACCGCAAGTCTAAGCCTGGCCCAGTACAAAGGGAGGCTCTGAGCAGATGGTGGTAAGGGGGAATGCTGGACAACAGTGGTTCCAATCCTGCTTTCCTGGGCCTGGTTCCCCACGCTAGGAATTACAGGAGCCAGGCCCAATGGCACCGACCCCTGGTTTCCTCAAGAACAACCTCCCTCTCCTCCAACATGACATGTGCAAGAACATTCATACACCAACTTCACTTGAGCTAGCCTGCGCTTATGAATGCTTCATTGCTTTTAGATAGCATTCCTGTACACAGAACAGAGTGCTCCAATTCCTGTCCTTTGCTATGCTTAAAGAAACATCATGTCCACCCACGTTTGAGGAGAAGGGAAGGGGAAAAAGACAGCAAATCAATATCTTCTGTGTTGTAGATAGGGTTCATTAAACCAGCTCAAAGCCTTCTTTTATGACCACTTCCCCCAACATGCCACATAGCTTTTCTCTTCTCACCCCGACCCCCCACTCACACACATACCACAATCAGATCAAGCATTCTCGAAGATGAAAACTTCTGCTTTTATTAACCTCAACAACAGTAGCAAGGAACTTTGCTGCTAAAATGTGGACCCTGTCCAAGACTAAAGGATTTGCCTTCCTCCCCATAATTAAAGTAAGGCTCAATTTCACACCAAGCACAAAATCCTCCATGGGACAAAGTGGCAACACAATAAAGACCTGCACACAGCCTTATCTTTATTCCAGGTTTATTTCTGTTAATAGCCATGTTTGTACCGCTTTTGGGATCCAACCATTGGATGACTTCCCCCACATTTTACTAGCATCTTGGAGAGGGAAAGAAAAAATTAACAAAAACCCCAATGACATAGGTTTTACTGGTTGTATTTTACAACCATGACTTATAGCATTATTCCATGGAGCGTGCTGGAGCATAAAGAAATGTATACATTGGATTAAAGGGTGCCAGACATTCAGTTTAGGCTATTTCCCTACCCTCATTTACATATATGTATTTGTCATTAGAAGTAGAAGCAAGTTATAGGCCTGTTTCTCCCAATGCTTAAGCCCTTACCAAACTGTCTATCGCTTACTCTTATCTAGACTCGTCACAGACACAGCACTACTGTAACATCTGGTGCATGCAGACTCTCGAGTACAAGTTGTGCTCCCAAATAATGCCTGTTCTTTTAAGTGTATGATTATTTTATATTTAAGACTTGCAAATGTATTTTTTTTAAAGTCAAAATCTATGCTTCTTGCTCAAGGAATGATTAACACTCATGATACTGATTCAAGACAGCTCAATTGCCCCACAGTGTAACAGCATCAGGTAAATATTTACATTAATGGTGAAAAGTAACTAGTGTAAATGAACTCAATTCCTCTGAGGACTGATGTTTACTTTTGGAAGGAAATAGGCTGAGTTTCCTTAACACCAATGTTCTGAGATATACAGGTTTACTGGCTATAAAACATCCACAAACATTTCTCTACCCAAAGTACACAGAATCTAAAATAAATGATTGAGGAGGGTGTAGAAAGTGTGTGAAGAACGGCCTCGTAGCTGAAGAATGGGATTGAAATCAGTTCTTCTCTGCCTTATACATCCTTCCTTCACCTCCCATTGTCTTTTCCTCCTCCCTCTGTTTATTGAAGATACTCCTCACGCCATCCAAATACTATCAGTTTGGAAGAGACAATTCTTCAGAAATACGGTATTACAAAAGTGTTAGGCCTTGTACACACGGTCACTTTATCGTGCATTAACAATCATTACCGCACGATCCCAACAACAGCGTACACACGTGCAATAGGGCTGTTGCGCGTTAACTGCCTTGTTGGAGCGCAATAGAAAAACCACCTCGACGAGGGTGGTAGCAGTTAACGCGGAACAGCTGTTGCGCCTTTCCACTCGTGTGTACGCTTACCGCGCAATGATGGGCCTCCAGAAGTGTCCCAGCATTCCAAACTCGTCCTCTCTGGTCTTCCCCCCACCCGCTCTGTGGCCATGACGAAACTGTCCCCGCCCTGATCTGATTCCCGGGATGTTCGAATTTCTCGTCTGTTTCACTTCCTGTTCTCTTCCTTGTGGAGTGGAGTGCAGCTGCAATCTTCACTAGCAATGCCGGCCCGTCGTGGAAGACGCGCACCCTTTTGGAGCACGGCAGAGGTGCTGGACCTGATCAGCATCTGGGGAGAGTCCGCTGTGCAGGCGCAGCTACGCGGCAGCAGGCGAAATAATGATACATTTGGCATGATTTCTCTGGCCATGTCAGAGAGAGGTTATGATAGAGACACTATGCAGTGCAGATCAAAGGTGAAGGAGCTAAGAATAACCTGTCACTGAGCGAAGGAGGCAAACTGCCGTTCGGGATCAGCGCCTGCTACATGCAGGTTTACCCATGGCGCTTTGCGTTCCTTTCCTTCATCCCGTGATTCCAAGCGCCGATTCAGGGAAAATTGAACTGTGGGATAGGTGCCCAGAATTCATTGCGCTACACCGCGATATTGCAAAGAATTCTGTTGCGTTACAAGGAGTGACGTGTGTACGCGCTATCCCGCAATAAAGGTCACGTGTTTTTTATAGCGCGATTGCCATGTTGCGCTTTAATCTGATCGTGTGTACATAGCCTTAGTCTTACCACACTACCACCAGTCAAGTAGGATACATCACAAGCGATTGCAGTGTGATTGTGGCCCGAACCCAAAAGCTAATTCAAACAAATGTATTAAAAGTTAAAATCAACATTAATATACAAGTATAAATGTGAGATCCAAAAGCTATCAAGTGGAAAGGAAATGCAGAGATTTTGTACAAAGGCATCAAGAAAGAGCGCATCTGCCAGTGATTAATGATACACTCTCCCCACACCGACACTTAAGTAGAGGATTCAAGGAGACCAGAAGAACATAATATTTAAACATAACTAGGTAGGCGGATACAGTTGAGTAAATTTTTCCCCACTGTGTTCCCACAGTTTGACTACCAAAAAAGTGGGGAGAGGGGAGAAGCAGATGCATGAAATCAAGTAAACTGATTTTAAAATTCTTCAATATTCAATCTGGTTTCTGGGGTCACCAGAGTAGGGAATAAAATCTGGAATAAACATACTTGCTAAATTCAAAACTAGTGGGCGGGGGGGGGAGGGGAGGATGTACAGAAACATCCTAAATACTTCGTAATTTCATGACAAACATTTGTGAGAGATCAGTCCTGTTCACTATCTAGATATCTAGTACAGAGCATACTGGGTTGCAAACAATGTCTGAATAGCAGAGAGGCAAAAAAAAAATAAGAATAGCATAAGTACTATGAGAACCTGATTCAAAATAAGTTATACATAAGACTAAAGCTGTTGTGTTTAAAGAGGAGGCCAAGCTGCAGGTCCAATTTCTACAAATTGGAGAGTGTAGTTGGATCTGGACGGCGTTCATCACTACATGTTACAAGCAGTTATGCAATCTGTCAGCTGAGTTCTTCCTTAGGTCATGGTCCACCTCCAAATTCCGCCATCTGTTGTGGGGAGCTGAAGGTTTGCAGAAGACAAGGAAATACATTGGCTGAGTCCTTGGTATATACAGCACAAAGTTTACCTGTTTGAAACCATTTTAAAGAAATCTCATCTGTATTTTTGTCCTGTATGATCCATATTGGAAAATTTTAAATGAGCTTATTTATAAAGATATTGAAACATCTGTAATCCATCAGACATCACCTTCCAGTTTACATGTTATTTCGTGGTTTCCTACCCACTAATTGATACATTTTAGTGAATAAAAATTTGGCTTCTAATTAACAGATGGGCACATTAAAATAATCCCACTCAACTAGTTTCCCAGCTGCTTCCTCCAAGAACACACATATTTAAAGTTCAGAAAATGCCAATTTAATCAAGATTTTCAGCAAAAGTTGGTAGTTTCTCATCAGCAATGAGAACCAAGCTTCCTAGGTTAGCAAAAAACTAACAACGGTTAGACATAGCATTTCAGAAATTCACATTTTTCTTTTTGTTAAGAATGAAAAGGAATACTGATTAACTATTTGCACTGTCAATTCTAAAGGTAAATCCACACACAAGAGATTGATAATTAACCAATTATGAAGCTCTTGGCTTTTGCTTTCCAACCTTCATCCTTTCAAAAGGCATGTCCAGAGTCTAGGGCTATGTCTTCACTGAGGGCAGCAAAGTTACCACCATCAAATTGATTTTTTCCAGATCAAGAGAAGTCAGCAATGACATGCTCAGTGGATCTGGAAATTTCCCAATGGTACAGCTCTGGGCAGGTCTAGATGTACGGCGGCAAATTTCCCACCGTCAGATTGAACTTCCTGATCAACTGAGTAGGTCTGTGAAGTTGATCTCTGAAGACCAGCCCTTCAATGCACAGTGGACACAATGCGGTAAGCAGGCATTATGCAAATTATTTTAATTAACTTGTGCACCTCCCTTCAACTGCCACTGAAAAAAAGCTTAGCATAGAGCAAGAGCTCAGTGCAGACTGCACGGAAATCATTGTTCGTCAAACTCCCATTGACTGCCACCAAATTTTGCCAGCTGTGTAGATTGGCCAAGGTGCCTCCTTCTTCAGAATTTACAAGTAAGGTGGGGCTGGAACTAGCCAATTTATTGCCTTCATTTCTGAGATTTGCTTTAAGGGGTTTTATTTAAGTCCAGTTGTTTAATTGGATTAAGTTAAGAGACATAAGGATGGGCAGGCTCATAAACAAGTTTGAAAGGATTAGATTGTTACCAGTAAGGGTCAGTGAATGTCAATTCACCTTATGCAGGCAAACTGACAAAATATTTCCACTGATAACAGAAATTTACAGATAGGCAAAATAAGATAAATGTTGCTTGATAAGTGTTTTGAGTTTCAATTAAGGATATTTATTTTGTACATCTTGCACAAGATGCTGACAACATTTATTAATGGTAATGAATTTTAGCTTTTCCAATCCCATGATCTACCACCATCAAATCACTGTCTGACTCCCATTGTTGTCTCTCCCGCAACTCCCAAAATTTCTTGCAACAGTAAAAATTAAGAATCAGTAAAACTAAGAATTGCTTAAATATCAGCATCAATATTATCCACAGACATTTCAAAAATGTTACACCTACTTATAATAGCTCATGCAAAAGTTACAAGGACATTTCCTCGTGCTTTCCAAAGAAACCATGATACCCATTAGGGATGCAAGTCTTTTGATCAGCTTTAGATTTTAGCCTTGGAATGTTTGGAGAAGAATAGACACAAATTAGTGATTTTAGAGGGGGCGGAAAGGTGGGAGTGGTACAGGAAATAGCTTTACTCCCTTTCCCCCCTGCATTTGTAGGAAACTCACATAATGGGAAGGAACCACCACCAACAACAAAAAATCCCTAAAATCATTTATGTAGCACTAAACCAGTCTCCCAATATGGTCCCCAACTGGGATCGAACTTTTTAGTTGCCACTTTCTGAACAGATTCGAAGAAGTGAGGATTAGCACTATCAAAAAGTGCAGGGAAACAGATGACTTATAAAGCAATTCCATACGCAGAGGTGTGGAGTAACTCATTGCTGTGAGCAAATGGAATCACTTATACACAGAGAGCAATGATTAACTGTAAAACCCTTAAAAGATAGTTTTACATTTTAAATGTAAACAGTAATCCAATATACACACACTGGAAAATTTAAGATATTCCACTCAGCCCTGTCAAAGTGAATAACTGAAAACTTTATTCCATTATTTATTTACCTAATTTATTGAGCAGCCATTGCCAAAGAAACACCCAAAAGTCCAGATGCAACTCCAGATGCAAGTATTTATGTACCTAAAGTTAGATGGAGACCAAACAAAATTAAATCACAAATAAAGTAACCTAAACAACAAACCTGCAAGTTCTGAAAAGAGCCACAAAGGCATTTATCACAGAAGTTGTTCCATAGACAACAGTGAGAATTCCAGCCTCCAAATCTAACACTGATAAAATAACTCTATTGGATCGCAATCGGATATTAAACAGAAGATGTCTCTACAAGTAACTCCATTCTGTACAGTTGTTTTGTACACAGTAAAAATATTAAGTTTTCAAATCTTCAGGAAGAACTTTTCAAGAGCCAGTCTATGAACAAGATGAATTAAAAGGTGAAATAAGCTGCCCAGATTTACCAGGAGCAGCATGTTATAACTGCTCCCCACTCCCCCTTCTATCGGGTAGCAATCTTCTAATGGGTCCCATCTCACCATGACCCTTATAAGGTAGTACAGTAGTTCCCCATGAAGGAAAATGTTATGCAGCTCAAGTGACATGATCAAGATTAAGAATCCACAAAACACCATTTACAGTTTACCTTAACTTACAGACCAGTCAGCTGTTGGTTTCAGACAGCGGTGAAAACTAAAAGAAAGCGTCAGCTTTAACAAAGAAATATACCACATACACCACAGCGAGCTGGAACTCTATGGATCAGGCTGTATGTGAAAGTTGGGAGAGTTATTTTGGAAAGATCACCAAGGCAAGTTTTACAGCAAATTGAATGTGACAACATATGGAGGAAGTGTTTAGCTAACATCAGGCAAACATCTTCTGTTAGTTTTGTTTAGATCTATTTACTCAGTTGATTGCATGACCATGCACACACATTCTCTCCTCCTTCTGCCATGGATTAAAGAGTACTATGGGAGGAAGGGGATGGGGGGGGGGGGGGCGGAAACAACAACCAAGAACATTGAGCGGTGTCAAGTGATTTGATTTTAAAGGGGGGGGGCCCCCCGCAGGGGTAGAGGAGAGGAATTTTACACTTTTTTAGCTATTACAGTTCCAAGAGAAAGAAAATGGCTTGGGAACCCTTGCTATCATAAAAACTCCAGTATTACATTTCTGTAGCACCAATCCTTTGAGCTATTTACTGCAGCTTTCCACAAACTGATTAAATATGCTCAGTGGGGATTACTGGGGGAAGGAGAGAGAAAACAGAGTGTAAAGCATTAGCGTTTCTTCCTTCAAAGTCTGCTCTCCAACATATTTAAGCTAAAAACAAGCATAACAATGTGTGTCAGACCCAGATGGGCAGTAGGCCAAATATGGCATATCTGTCTGCTATACCACAAAGGAGAGGTGAAAGGATTAAACCAAACAGGCTAGATGATGAGCTTTCGTTGTGAAAAGCTGGACGCGGGAGCCATGGATTCTCACTTTCCAACTCTGTAGATCTCTTAATCTTCATAAGCACATAATGGAGAAACATGGCATGACAACCTCCCCCCTACACCACCACCTCAGGTTCTCAGGAAACTTTCAACTTGCTATTTTGAACAATACAGCCTTCAAAGACTACATGCATTCTCAACTACTGTTATTCAAGGCAAGTGCCTTGATGTTTGCCCTTCTCCCATCTACCCATGCTGGGAAATACTCTGGCGCTCATGAAAACATAAATCAACCAAAGAAATTCAGTCAGTTTTACCATCATCTTTAGGCTCTTCGTTTCAAATGGAGGAAGTTAAACCATTAAAGTTGACTTGGAAAAAACCACATTTTCTAGAAACAGCTCAATAGGATACCACCGGACACAGGAGTTCTATATTTCTGCCAAGATTTAAACATCCACACAAAGAGCACTCATGGACCACACTCAGGTTCACAATCCTATTGTGTGAGATGCTGGATTAAAAACAAACAAATGGAAGATGATCTAGCCCTTGTCCAAGGATCTTACAAAGTAGAGATCAAAGGACAGCTAATATTTCTAGTTTCCAAGGAGAAGGCTACAAGTCCATTTTGATTTGGAGATGGCACAAATAACCAGTTATGGGGTGGGAATCAGTCAGCCTAAAGGGAAAGATCACCTACAACCACAGGTGCAACCCAAAAGGGATATGATCATTCCTGCGGGAAGAAGGAAACACACAGTGTCCAATCTAATTCAGAACAATACATTCCCACTAATTAATGCCATTTTATTCCAAGACATCCACAATATGAACACTCAAGGGCTCCAAACCATCGAGCTGTGAACAATTATGATCTTATTCATCACAAATTGATGCTTTTCCTAATATTGTCTTTCATTAACCAAGTTAAAATAGTTAATGAATTTTTCAAACCAAGTTCAGAGACCATTAGCTCTTTTTTAGGTTAGAGCTTGCACTGAAATGCACGTGTCTGTGGATCAAAGATTTTAAGTGACATCAACATCAGTTTGCATCATCCCCATGTAGAATGCATCTGAAAACATGTTAGGTTTTCAAATCCCACCAAAGAGGAATTTTCTCATATCTGAGCAAGACAGACAATACCTTACAATTCATACAGCATCCAAGCATGACTAACATAATTCATTTCAACTACCAGAGATGCAGCCACCTCAGGGGTGAAATGCCTTTAACAACACTACTTAACAGAAAAAGAGTGTAAACAAGAAAAATCAACATCTCAATGTAATTAGGGGGAAAATTTAAAAGCAGCATGTTAGTCACTGGATTTTGAAATTGACGAGGGCACCACAATTAACCTCATCATTTTTGCTACATAAGGACAATTGGTTTTTTTAATATCTGCAAATGGTCGGTATCTTGATTTTAGTCTCTTCACCAGTTCAGTCTTACCACTGTGCTAGAGCACTGGTTCTAGAGGGACAATGTCACCCCATGAATCACTAATAGCACTGCCTACTGCTTCTTGGCGTTTTCTTTTACAGCTTCTATTCCAAACCTGATCCTGCTTTGGGCCAGAAAGCTGATGAGACCACAAATAAAGAGTGTATGATAGCAGGCTGGCTAAAGAGTAATAATTTTAAAAAAATTAAAATTAAATGAAATTAAAAATTGAGTAATCATTTTTTTTTTTAAAAAAAAAAAGCTTACTCTAAATCCTTCCCAAAGCAGTCATCCAACAGAAATAATATTCAAATATTCACTGTTAAGAAAAGGCCTTGTGCCTTGTTTCAGAAAGCTAGAGGAGGGAACCCTCAGCAAACCCATTTTGAAACAAGGGGTGGGGTGGGGAAAAATAAAATTGCATCTCTATGCACATTGTCATTTAATGCGTTTTAAGGACCACTTACGTCTCTCTTCCAGCCACTAGATCACAGGACCAACTCCATCTAAATAGCTTGCAGTTCTGTTGCCTCCCACTCAAGGATCGCAAAGCACCAAATCCTTACACTAATGAATTACGCTTCACAGCACCTACCTGAGGAGCACCATTCATTTTGCTATTTCTATACAGTTACCAAGCGATCTGTGTCAGGTCATACAAGAAGACTGCAGCTAAATTTGGATCTCCAACTTCCAGTGTTCTGCCTCAAGCCCAAGGCCATCTTCTGTCCCCCTCCCGCACTGTGTACCAAACAAGTTTTGGACAACTAGCTAAATGCAGTTGATTTTCCCACCAGCAACAATTTGCAAAGTCACAAGCACAGAATAATATTTTCATGAAAAGTATATTGAAAACTTTACAAAGCATTAAATGCCAACATTTCACCACCCTCTTTGTCCTCTAGGGCATATGATGGCCTGACCAAGCCTAACAGACATTTGCACCTACACACACACACAGAATTATTGTCAATGCAAATATCATTTACAGAGCATGATTCATATATGCACAGCAAACATGAGGTGGTTCTATGAACAAACCCATAGTATCTGACTTTATTGAGAGTGAAAGCCTAAATATTGTAGCTTTTGGGCACAGACAGCTATGAAGAGATCCTGTACATAAGGGTCCACAATACTGCCCAGTGATATATCTGCTTCTGCTTCTACACAGGTTTTAATAGATTCCCTAGGCGGAAAAAAAATGAAAAGCTATTCACCACCTCCCACATTTTGAACCCAACCATATTTTAAAGCAGTCAGGAAAAAACCCAGACACCTACATAAACTGACACCCCAGGAGTCCACCCAATTAAAAACCCCTGCAAATCCCTTACAAGTGTGCACTATCAGAAAATACTGCAATTCCTGTTGACCTGCAAATGCTTCTCCCTGTCCACACCCAAATATCGAATGCAAACGCCTGCACTCATAGTCAAGCCTGTAACAATATAGATGGATGTAAAATTATTCCTACCTTTGACTTGAGTGTCATATTCAGCGATGATCTCCTTATCCTTTTTTAATTTAGCTGGCGACGTCATGGTTTTTTCTTTCCAAAAAGATTAATCTCAGAACATCCACCAGAATGCAACAAATCAATGCAATTTTTTTTCTCCCAAAGAAATACCTTGTTCTCTTCTCCTTCCACCCCACAAGAAAAAGAATAAATCAGTCCATATGAAGAGGGTGAGAGATAGAGTGTGGTGGCAGAAACATACAGATGTTAGGAAATCAGTGGGTGGAAAAGGCAGTTTTATTTCCCTGCACCAAAAGCTTTCCTAGCAGCAGCAAGCATCAGACTAGAGAGATCCTGTAGCCCCCAAAGGCTTTTTCTGATCACTAACATTAATAGCACAGGCAGGGAGTGGAAGTCCTTCCACACATGTTTTGTGTGGGTTTGCTTTGCTTTTTATTTTTAAATGGGCTCAAAGATGGTGCAAATAAAACCCAAACGGAAGCAGAAATGAAGGATCAGATGTTGTTTTCTTTAGTTTTGTTGCCTGAAATTAAAAAAAAATAAAACAAAACTGTCAGTTACAAGACGTGAGAAGAAAATTTGTGATTTAAAGAAAAGCTCTATTAGTATTGCAAATTCCTCTTTAAACGGCAGCAGATGACCACACATGTACAACACCCTGGGAAGCATGATAAAATGCCTGCATCCTAGCAAGCACCAAAATATCTATCTACCTACCTACCTCCCTCATTTGGAGAGCTCAGTCCCCAGGGGAAGAGGGTTGGGAGTGAAAAAAAAGTCGCTTGTGCAAAAATCTCCTCTCTAAATGAGCAACGCAGGGACAAAAGAGACACGGGAGAAGCAGCAACATGACACGTTGAAAAATTAGACCCAAATCCTTAAATTATATGAACCGCAGGAGCTCAAAAATGAATCTACCCACATTTTATAAACAAGATTAATCCCTATTTGGCATAACTAAAAACAGCAGCCTTTGATTCAAGAGACAGCTTTTTTTTAAAAAATAATTATTATTATTACTAGGATTGTTTGGTTTCTCCCAATCCAAAAATATAGGTATCTCCTCCAGACATCAAAGCTGATGTGGAGCCAAGGGGAAATGCAGCCCAGCATGTGCAAAGCAGATGCAAATCTCCCACCAGGGGGAAGTGAGGGCCACAAGTTGTGTGTCTGGGGAAGGGCGGGGGGGCCAAGCTGGTCTCACACCCCCCAGCCGGAGCAGGAGGCGGCTGGCGGGGAGAGGAGGGGAAAGGGTTACGGACCAGCGTTGCCGCCTGGAAATGGGAAACAAACAAACAGGAGCGGGGCTGGTTCCGGAGGCGGCCCTGGGCAATGCCAGGACGACCCCGCCAGCTGCAACGGGGCGACTCCAATGCCTCTCCCCGCATGCAAACCCCCGGCTGCTGCACGGGCCCCGCCAGCTGCAAAGGGGCGACCCCAATGCCTCTCCCCGCATGCAAACCCCCGGCTGCTGCACGGCGGGGCCGGGCCCCGCCAGCCGCGTCGCTTTGCACCCCTGCAGGGAGGGGGCGCTGGGGGTCCGGCCGGAGCCTGGCGGGGGAAGGGGGCTGCACTGGAAGGCGAGCGCGGCTGCGGCTCTGCCGGGAGGCGGCAGCAACGGGCACGCGGGGCAGCTGGTAACGGCCGCCGAATTGCGCGGGTCTCCCCGGGAGACGGGAGTTATTATGGGCTGGCCGGCGCGCCGCCGCGCGCTTACCTGCAGCCACGTTCGCTCCAGCTCCCGCGGTCAGTTTCCACCGCGGCGGCTGTCCGCCGAGGCAAGCTCCTCCAGCCCGCCCCCTCGTCTGTCTTCACCAATCAGAAACCGGAGCAACCCGGAGCGGCAGCCGTCCTCACGAATAGGAATGGGCTAGCCTCCTCCCTGCCCCTGCCTCTGTCTGGCGGCTCCCCCAATGAGGCGCTTGGAGGGCGGGGTCTAGGCGCCTGGGGGAGTAGCTCTTCCTCGCTCGCTCCAATCGGACGATGAGGGCGTGGCCGCCGTCTCCCAATCGGAAGCGAGGACGGGGATTCAAACTGGAGTCTGACAGATCCGAACGGGGTTCACATGGCCCAGCCCTTTGGGGTCTAACGGCAGCAGGAGCGGGGCCGGCGCAGCCGCCCGGTGCAAAGAGGAGAGGGTCGGGCCCGGGCAGGGGCGGGTAAGGGAGAGGCAGCCCCGGGGCTGGGGCACAGGGCCCCCCGGGGGAAGCAACGGGGGCACCGGGCCCCAGGGGGGTGGGGGAGCAAGAGGGCACTGTGAGCCAGGGGGATGGGGAGCAAAGGGGGACACCAGGCCCCAGGGTGGGGGGAAGCAGAGGGGGCACAGGGCCCGCCTGGGGGATGGTGGAACTGGAGGTGGGGTTGGGGGAGGATCCCAGGAAAGGGGAAAGGTTACACATTGCAGCAGAATGGGGCCAGCAGCAGCTAAGGGGATTTTGGCTGTATTTGCCCCCACAGGAGCAGGGACCAGCCTCCTCTCCTGGGAAGAGACCCGCCACCAACCTTTTTAGCCCAGCATCACCATGTCCACGAGCACTTGCAGCTTCAAGGACAGGTGTGTGTCTGTGCTGTGCTGCAAGTTCTGCGAGGAGGTGCTGAGCTCCCGGGGCATGAAGGCTGTGCTGCTTGCCGACACAGAGATTGACCTGTACTCCACTGACCTGCCACCCACCAGGTATGTCTCCTTCACTTACCACACACAGGCAGTGCAGCAGCTTGCTAATGTTACCCACAGACCTGAACCACGAGACCTTCCTTGCAATTCCCCGTGGGAAAGCCCAGCATGGGGCTCAAGTCCTCCCCCCCCCCCCCATCCCTGTTCTTTATCATCTCACACGACAGGCAGGAATAGATGTATTATTCCCATTTAAATGCAATAGGAACAGAGAATCTAACTGCAGAAGGGCACTTTACATTATATACATATACACTTACACACACTAAAATAAGCAATTCAGTGTTTGTCCTTTCCCCAGTAGAGTTTTCATATTTGGTTTTAAATGTTCTCTTGTGCGAACTGCAACTTGATCACAGTAGTGGTATGTTTGAGAGTCTTCTGGAAAGTGACTAGCCTTTATACAGAAGTGAAAGTGTCAGTTTCACTCCTGCTTAGTCAGTTTCTAATCTTGTCTGGGGTGAGTTGTATATTCAAAGCCCAGGCAAGTGAAATATAAACCCCTGAGGAACCTGCTCCTGTACTAGATTTCCAGAAGTTAACCCATCTAGCATGGTGAAAAGCAAGAATTAGGTACTCTGAAAGTAATCTATGTTTTTCTACAGTTTCTCTTGTGTTCAAGAGTTAGAGGAAAGAATATACATTGAAATTTTAAATTTAACTAAAACAAACAAGGAGTCCTGTGGAATTTTAAAGACATACATTTATTTATGGCATGAGTTTGAGAGAGAAAATCCCACTTTGTTAGACACTGAAGATGGGGGACCTTTCAGAATAACTAACCAGTGTCTCTTAAATGATTTGCCCCCAGCTAATAGAACATGTTCATGTTAGAGCTGGAAACATTTCACACACTTTCCCAGCTACTGACTGATGATGGGTAATAAAATTGTTCTGTGGTATATTGTGTATGCCCAGCAAGACAAAAAATCCACATTTATTTAACTTCAGCTGTAGTCAAAACCAGCTCTGTAAAAATATCACCACAATCAAATATAACTTTGTATCCAAAACCTGAACATCTAACTTGAAACAGAACAAACATGTTTTTCCTCTGAGTTGTGCAGGAACCAATATCAGTCAAGGAATGCAGGCTGTATTCTTTCACCTAGGCTCATGCATCAGATTTGTTGAGTACTTTGGTGAAGATGAAAGCAGCAGCAATAACCTAATTTGGTTTTCAGGTTTAAGCAAAGGCAGGACTTTAACAAGAAGTTATTTGGCTTTTTTTTAAAAATTTATCAAATTCTATCTGCAATCAGAGGATGAGCAACTATGGAAAAGTACTAGTTAAATAGTAAATTATATATTTAAATATTAATGCAAATTACAAAATATGCTAATCTGGAATAAAAGGAGATTAATTAAAAGGTTATTTTTAGCACATTCTAATCACAAAGCCAGTTTTGTGGTCTCATTTGGAATTTACACTAGCTACCAGTTCCTGACAACTAAACTGGTGTGAAATGCCTTTCGTATAATGCCAGTTTGTCACTCAGGCCTGACCAAACCATCATTTGCCATGGAAAAATAAGGGAATGATTACAGCATACAGAAATCACATACTATTAAATCTTTTCCTGAGTCACTAAACAGATCTCTATTTTATCCTGAGCATGGAGTGTGGTTTACTGATCTTCATAAACATGTTTTGGTTCATGTTTATTGTACACAAATTGTGGGTTATACTAGTAACCACACAGATCACTTTCTCATCTAAGGTCAAATGTGCATTCACATATCGTTGTCCTACAGGACAACTAGAGATGAGCTCTTGGAGGCATTAGTTGCTAGAGATGCAGCAGGGCTAATGTGCTAGCATTCTAACAGCTCATGCATGTGACATGTCCATTTTCCTGGCCCTTGTGTAAGAATAGGCACTGTAATCACAGCCTGACTAAGTGCTGCTGCGATCAACCCGTGGTTCTTTCAGTAGCATTTTGTGCTCATACACTAGAATTTGGATTGGCAGCCCAAAGCTTAACCACCAGCATCCTTACTCAGCAGAGGCATCATGTTATCCTTCTCAGTCCCTTGAGTTGCATCAACCACTGCAGCAACTCACTCTTTGGAGGGGAACGATGCTCTGGCAGAATCTTCTGTAGAAGATAGCAGCAGGGTATGTTCATGTAGTGCTTCTAGTGGAGAGGAGCAGGTTCCTGGCAGCTTGCACATGCCCACTATGGTGCTGGCTGAGGAGGTGTTGATGGTATATAGGAACCTTTGCTATCTTGAGACTTAGTAGGATAGTTGATAAAGAGAGAAGAGGTAGATGGGATGAGCTGTTTATAAATGGAAATAGAAAAGTGACAACTTCAGACATTGGTTTGTTGGAATTCTAGATTACAAGAGCAGGTGGCTGGGTCAAGTTACATTAAATGTCTAAACTATTCCTGGGACAATTTTTTCCCTTCCAGTACTGTTGACTTCATCGGGAGCTGCTATTTCACTGACATCTGCAAATGCAAACTGAAGAATATTGCATGTTTAAAATGGTAAGTGATCTAATTTGCATGTTGTGTGATCATCCAAGCACCTGCTCAGAAGTGCATGTGCTTTAGCAACACGCTCGCCATCTCGTTACTCACCACTAGAGTGCAAGTTCTTGGTCACCCATGAAGTGAATTTGATAGAATCTTGCTCAACGGAAACATGGCCCTCAACCTTTGGATGTGACTGCTCATCTGCCATTCTAGAAGTCCCTACAGAAATGCACGAGACTGCAAGTCAAGACTAAGGGCTTGACCTTCTGCTGGCAAAATCGTTACTCAGCAGTTTGGGGGTTTTTCCCTCCACAGCGTTGAGCAACAAAAGTTATGCCAGCATAAGCCTGAGACTAGAGGAGCCCTACAGTGGGGTTCTGTAGGAAACTTGCATAATACCTGACTGACTCCAGAGAGACTGCTTCAGCATTTATTTCAGATGTGTCAACAAGGTCCCTGTGAAACGCAGTTATTCATATCTTCTGTTACTAAACCAGATACTCTGAATTTCTATTTTCTGAACTAATTGGGTATGCAGGAGTTTATAAAATTGAGGTTCTGCTGTAACAGAGTATGCTGTTGGCAGACCTAGTCTTCACTAGCAGATGGAAAAAATTAACATCAAAGTTCCTGGAGCTGCTTGTTTATTTTTATTAATGCCTAATACTTATGACACCAAAGCTGTTCATTTAAAAAAAATTTTGCTGACCTGTTAAAAGGACACTTGTCTGCTTTGTATCTAAGATTTTTAGCTTGCATAGATTTGGAAGGATCTTGGATTAAAACCAATTTTTTTTTTTATTTTAAAGAAAGACTTGGGTAGCAAGGAATTCTGGTTTGTCCAGATGCTGAGATAGGAAGTACACACTTCTGAGTGTGCTACTGGGAGTGAAAGGAATCTACAGGTAAATTAATTGGTCTAAAAATCTGTTCCCATTGAAACCATTTCCATTTTTTTTTTTAGAATGGGAGCAGAATTAGGTCTATATATACACACCCCATCTTACTTACCTGGCTCTTACAGTGCTTAATGATATAGGGTTCTATTGGACCATCAATTTGAAGGAGAACTCCCCATTGATTTCACTGGGGTTTTCTGTTTTAAAAACATATGAAATCTGTTTAATGAACTTTGCTGACTTTAGAGAAATTCCTCTTATATAAAAGACAGAATTTCTCTATGATAAGACTCCCTGTCTACAAAACACATCTTGTGCAGCTCCACACCACCTAACCTAATATTTTCAATCATTTTGTGCACCATTTCTTTCAAGGTTTACTTTTAATTTTCCCCAGATAACAATGAATACCAATTGCCTGCTAAAGTGGTTAGACCATGGGTAACTAACCTTATTTGGTTCTTCAGCTCCAACTATTTTTCATCCAAGAATTCACATGCTCTCTCTTTTGTTTGTTTGCTGTTCTAGTGGCAATGTTGTAGGTTACCACGTAATCACTCCATGCAAACCTTGTCTGCTGTCCTGTAACAATGGGCATTTTTGGATGTTTCACAGCCAAGCAGTCTTTGGTATAAACAGACTAGACTCCTCTGGTAAGGAACTTGGTTCTGAACATGGACATTCTAGTCAACTCACTGGAAAGTTAATTAGCAATTCTTTCCCCTCTCCTCCCCCCTTTTTAACAGTATCTCAAAGCAGATTCAGTTGACTTAAGGCACAGTGCCATTCTATACTGAGTTGCCTTTCTAGCAGAGGTCTTCTGGGGAGGGAATGCTGCACAAGGAAACTATCACTTGAGCTTTAAGTATTTAAAATACAGGATTAGGCTACCTCAAACTTTGTGGCTTTTAGAAGTCACCAGGCTATAAGATATTGATCAGAAAATTTATGCTGACCTTTTGCTGATGGAAGTCAGGATTTTCTGAGGCAATGCTATTATGCAAACTGCATAAATATAAATGGTGCAAATGGCAAAGCCCCCAGATCCTATTCATAGCAGCATGTTTTAGCTTCACTGTGCTATGAAGTGACCCTCTGATTGGTCATTGAGCTAAGCTGTGTTGTCACTGTGACCCTATCTGTTGATCCCCTTAGCTTCAGCGGGTGTGGTCACACCCAACAGTTCAGTCTGCCTGAGCTCCTTTTAAACACTACTTGGCACCCCAACCATAAGTATCTAGCAATCTGTCCTTCTGGATTCTCGCCAAAGTATGTGGTCTTTCACTGTGCCATCTATGTCTGTTTCTTGGACACAAGATAAATTAGTTTAAACACTTTCACATGTCATGTCTCATATTGTGAATTATTATAACCTGGCCATTGGGGTTATCAATGGCTACATAGTGATTTCATATTACTCTGCACAAATTGTTGCTATAGTGCAATTCAAGGGGATGTTTCTAGAGATCCATTCTGAATGGAGGAGAGAAAAGAACCTCAGCCTGGGCAATCATTTAATTTCATCTACTAAGTTATACAAGGACTAGAGCTATTCATTCTGTAACCCTGAATTCATTTTTTAATGCAACTCAAATGAGGTTAGAATACAAGTTACATTATTGACGATCTTTTTCCAGGAGTGAATTTCCTGCTTTGGGGCAACTTACCAGATTTGGAGGAAAGTACCGATGAAGACATGTCAGGTTTCTCTGAGGAGGAGTATATCAGATAAATAGCAGTAATGTGTATCACTTGATTCCCTTGTTACTGTATACTGCACTTTTCTTCCCACTGTCTTAAAATACAAACAAGCAATACAGTAAATATGAAGGCTAGCAAAACCGTTCTGAAAGGGTAGAGGGTGTCAGTCCAGTGTTACATCCCTTAAGAGTCTCAGCTTTAACATGCATCTCTCCCAAAAATGAATGGCACACACATGGCAGCTACCTTTGGCTTTAGGGCTGGTTTGTTCTTGTAGTTTTAAGTCAACAGCTGCAGGTAAGGGAAAGAGGCTTTGACACTCCCCCAAGTGCCAGCAGCTGCCTGCTTTCCCTTCCTGACTAATGACTCTGGTGGATCCAAAGTCTAGGCATTGCTGACAGGAATTTCATTTTTACCTTTAGCATAGGAATAGTTCCTCTGAGTGAGCTGTGACATTCTGAAGACAATTCTGTCAGCTCCACTTCAAGACCAGTTATACCTCCTTCTAGATTCTGCATTCTCTCTCCTCCCATGCTGCCCATAGCCAGGAAGGAAGCATATGCAGAGCCTCCTCTGAAGCCATCATCCATACTGCTGAAAGAGGAGGGCCTGCAGTGAGCTGTGAAACTGCACCGCAGTCTTCCTCCTGCTCTGGAGTTGCTTATGAAACCACTCGCGAGATGCGCATCGGGGGTCCTGAATCTAGGTCCCTCACCTGAGTTTTTTCTGAGCATAAAAACTGCTGAAGAAATTTATTCAATGACTTGCTGCCAGTGAACAGACTGGCTAACGTTAAATGAGGAAGCCTGCTGGGAACTTGCAGAATTCCTTGCTTAAAGTGTGATGTGATCATGTTCAATTAAATATTGGCCTATCTATTTTTAAGAAACATTACATGGGTGAGGGAAACTCAGTTTTGACCTGCAGCCATCTCCCTATTGCAGTGAGATGTGAGTGAGAAAAGGCAGCATTTCCAAGCTATATGATCTGTAATGGTATCTGTAGATTTAGTTAGTATTCATGGAGCTGAGCAGAATTATGATGTTGGAATGGTTCATGTGATAAGTTTAGGGCCAGATTGAATAAGATCTCCATCTGGCTTCTGTGCTGCTGGAAAGTGGGTAATCCCCACATAGTTGGTGGTGGAAGGTGCCATAATGCCTTTTGAAAGGAGGCAGCCAGACAGCATTTGGAGTGAAATCTCAAATCTGGCCTCAACCATACTGTCTGCTTGTAGCTACAAAGTAACCCATCAGTAAGTTTACAAAGTGTTCTCATTAGAAACAGGAAGATGCTCTAATCTAAGAGGATAACTTCGTAAAGGAAAAATTATCTGAATAGCTTTAAAAAAGTTTACTTCAAAGCAGAAATACGCTACTTAATGGAAGGCTTAAGTGGTTTATTTTACATTTATGTAAACAGGGCTCTAGCTAGATGGTATTTTACATGCCAAATACAGTCAATGTGAGATTTTCAGAAATACTGAAGTAAAACAGTAGCAGAAATATCAATAGTGGTGCTAGAGAACTTAGTAACAGCCATGCTGAATGAGACCAAGGGTCCCTAGAGCCCAGTATCCTGGCTTTTGACAATGGCTAATGCCAGGTGCTTCTAAGGGAATGAACTGATCTGATCTTGCAAAGAACTGCCTTGGAAAACGGTGTTAAATGCATTTCTCACATAGGAACCGTACGAGACCATTTGTTGGTCTTTAATATAAAGTCCTTGTTTTAGTGTAAGCCACTAGCTACCTCCACATTTGCCAGCCAATAACATTCAACAGCCACAAGAAAAACAGTTCTAGATGCTGAAGAGCACAGTAGGAAGGCAAGGACAGCCAGGCTGTTGCCTGAAACTAGCCCAGCACAAGAATCAGGAGCATTAAAGCCACAGCATTCCATTCAGAAATGAAAGGTAGGCTTGATCAATCTAGTTTAAAGGTACATTTACAAAATACAGTGAAGTGGTGCATGATAGGCTAGAATGGATTTCCTCCATTCTACTCAAAGCAATTCCTAGACTGATATTCAAGGTCAACATTTTGTATGTTCTGTTAGGCTCTGAAAACACTTGTTTTACTACTGTACTGTACATGTTCTCAATGGGTGTCTACCTCTAGTGCGTTGGCTAAAATGTCTGCTTTTTTCTATATTTGGATGTCTTGTTCCGACTGCCGTCTACATGTGCGTCAAATAAAAGTTCATTTATACAACATTCTTCTGGAGGATGTATTAAGTGAACATTACGGAGCCAGGGCGCCGTGTATCTTTTATGCTGTAGTGGTTAGGCACTGAAAATCATGACAGCACATCATAACTAAAGTCTTCCTACTATGTATGGATGGTAACAGCCTCATTTTAAGAGGCTGAGCAGCACCCATCATTCCTGTTGAAGTCAAAGGGAGCTACCAGCTGCTTACGAAGTCTGAAAAGACAACAGTCCTGTGGCACTTTTAAAGACTAAGATTTATTTAGTGCATGAGCTTTCGTGGGAGAAAATCCCACTTCTTCAAAGTGTCTGACGAAGTGGGATTTTCTCCCATGAAAGCTCATGCACTAATTAAATCTGTTAGTCTTTAAAAGTGCCACAGGACTCGTCTTTCTAAAATAGACTAACACAGCTACCCCTTTGGAATTCAACTCTGAAAAGGAAGTCTTAAATATCCACATTCCTACAGTCTGCTACACGGGGTCCTAGTGCTGGGAGGGCTCCCTCTGTGTGCTGGGCTGCTCAGCCTACAGAGACATGTAATCCTTCCAGCGCTAGGACCCAGGAGGGAGCATTTAACTGCAGCGCAGCACTGGAGCCGCTGCAGGAAAGGAAAGTGAGGGAAACTATGCAAGTCTGATCCAGGGGACCCTCAACACCCTAACCTACACCCCTGCCAGGCGAGGGGGGATGAGGCTACCCAGCTCCAGCCAGGGGCTTGGGTCCCAGCTACAGCAGAGGACAGTAAGTGATGGGGGCCAGCCCAGCCCTTCAAGGGGGTGCGGCGAGGGTGAGGCTGGGATGGGGATGAGGGTGGAGGGGGCAGCGTGTGAGGCCAGGATCAGGGGTGGGGATGGAAGGGGCAGAGTGTAAGGCCGGGACTGAGGTCAGGGAAGTGCAGACGTGCAAGAGGCAGCGTGTGAGGCCAGGATCGGGGCCAGTATTTTTATGGAGCAATAACAGATGTATATGGTACTGAGAAGTGGTTGCAAATGCCAACCTGGGCTGGGGCCCACACATGCATGAAGGGGGCCCAGCCAATACAGGAAGGGGACCCAGAGATTAGGAGGGTTCTGGGGCCTGCCAAATTATACTTCAACCACTGCTGCTACAGCTTCTGGTTTGGTGGGGGTGGGCTTTTTTAGCTACTGCGCCCTGGGATTATACAAGTACATCACTGTCAGTATGCAGACACCAAGGACTTCCTTTCTAGTTTGTTCTAGATTGCATTCATAACCACTGATCCCACACATTCAGCTTTCTGTCTCATGTGCAAGACAGCAGCTGAATTCAAATTAGCTTTTAGTTTCTAAGCAGCATTGTGTTCTTTGGTTCATATATATAGAGAGTCCTCTTCACAGTATAGTCTTTCAATCAATAAATTCCAATTGTTACTTTGTTCACTACTTACTGTATTTTACATACTCAGCTTTCAGGCGTCCTAGGAGGCAAGATATCCTCACTTTACAGCTAGACAGCTATTTACTGTAGTGTCTTTAGCAGATCTGGGTTTAGAGCTGCACAGCTCCTCCCTTCCAGGCCTGCAGTCAGGTCATATGTCAAAAGTAGTAAAGAACAATTAATCTATCACTTTTTGGCTTCCCAGTCTAGACTGAGTCTGTTCATCCAGATACAGCCAGGTACATTCTTCACGCTGTAACTAATTCTACAAGCAATGAGACAAGCCTGCTTGAGCCATGTGATAAGAAACATAACAGGCATAAGTTAGGCCTGGTGCATACTTGAAAATGAGGTTGGTTTAATGCCATCAATCAGGGATGTGAAAATTCCACAGCTCTGGTCAGCGTGAAGGTGACCTAACTCCCCATGTAGATGGGGCTAGTTCAACAGAAGCAAGCCTAGACTTCTCTCAAAAGCACCCCCACTCAGCCCAACAGAAGCTGATCCAATGAAAGGTATTACCCTCACCCACTTTGCCTTTAATATCCTGGGACTGGTCTGGCTCCAGCAAGTTCATACATCAAAGGTTCCAGGCCACAGGACTCAGTCACAGCCATGTAGCTGAGACATTACAAAATGCACAGATGTAGGCCATGGGTCACAGATTTGGTTTGCATGAAAAGGTATTTAAAACCTCAGAGTGTAAAAGATGTAAATACCTTTCATCACAAGCGTGTGCACCAATTCTGCTGTCAGGGGCGATGCATTTTCTTCCTGTGACAACTCAGTGACTAGCTCGTAGGGGAGGAGGGAGGACAAAAAATCAGAGCCAGTGAAAGTTGAGTTAACGAGAGCAGGGAAAAAGCAACATTACAATATTCTTCATTATTCCCTGATAAAAATTAATGTCTAATCTTACATTTGTATCACCATTCATGCAACAGTGCTTCAGAAATGACATTCAGATAGGAATTCTTTTCTGCTGAAATGCAGCCAGCTCCATGATAGAAAGCAGCTGTGAGACAAATAGCATACTGCCACGACACATGGGCAACCCCGTCCTGTGATGCATGTTATAGACTCAGACTGTAAAGTCAGAAGGGGCCGGTACGATCTAGTCTGACCTCCTGCAAAATGCCGACCTCAAGACCTCACCCACCCACTCCAGCAATAGGCCACAAACCTGTGACTGAATTATTTACCTCCTTAAATCATGATTTAAGGACTTTAAGATAGAGAATTCACCAGTACATGATCCATGCTCTGTGCTACAGAGGAAGGCGAAAAACCCCCAGAGCCCAGGCCAATCAGCCCTGGGGGAAAATTCCTTCCCGACCCCAAATACGGCCATCAGTTAAACCCTGAGCACATGGGCAAGCCTCAACAGCTGGTTACCCAAGTAACAATTCTCTGCAGTAACTTAAAACCCACCCCATGTACTCTGCCCTCTTAAGCCACTTGTACATCCACCACACATAGCAAAAGGCCAGTCAATTTCCAAAATAGGGTAATCATACCAACCCCTCCACACATTTATCAATCTCAGTTTTGAAAGCAGTTATGGTTTTTGCCCCCACCACTCCCCTTGGAAGGTTATTCCAGAACTTTACTCCTCTAACCATTAGAAACCTGCATCTAATTTCAAGCCTAAATTTCTTGGACAGTTTATAACCATTTGTTCTGGTGTCCACACTGGTGCTGTACTCAAATAATTGCTCTCCCTCCCTGATGTTAATCCCTCTGATGCATTCAGAGAGCAATCATATCCCCCCTCAGCCTTCTTTTCGTTAGGCTAAACTAGCCAAGGTTCTTGACTCTCCATTCATAGGGCAGATTTTCCACTCCACAGACCATCCTTGTAGCCCTTCTCTGTACTACTATTCCATCCTGTTTGTAATCTCTATAGTATCTGGTCTCACTTCTACCAATAGCTCCAGCTCCTCCATTTTGTTACGCAGGCTTCTCATGTTAGTATATAAACATTTTCATTTGTGCTGCTTGGCCTCACTCACCTTCTTTGTCTGACTTGGCAGTCATTCCACAGAATATCACTCTAGACTGGCATTTACACTACTTTTCCTCCTAACCCTCATGCCACTTCCTATTTGTGTCCTTTTCATTTTCCTCCTTCTCAACCCTATTATCAGAGGTGCAGAGATTATTGGGCATCTCCCAACCATTTCCCCCAACTCTAGTTTAAAGCTCTCTTCATCAGTTGTGCTAGTCTCCCTCCCAGAAGTCTGTTTCCCTCCCTACTCAGGTGCAGTCCATCCCAGGAGAACAGTCTTCTGTCCATGAATGCCTCCCAGTGACAGTACATGCTGAAGCCCTCCTTATAGCACCATGACCTGAGACATCTGTTTATCAGCATCTTCTCACACTTTGTCCTCCTCTAGGGACAGGCAGAATCCCACTAAAGATCACCTGAGCTTCTATTTCCTTGAGAGCCCTCCCCAGCCTGACAGTCACCTTAGATTCTCACTGGAATGTATCAATCTACATCATTTGTACCCACATGGACAATCAGAGGATTCTTCCCAGCTCCCATTAAGATGCTCTTGAGCCTCAGATCGACATCCCGTATCTTTGCACCAGGCATACAGCATACCCTTCTGTTCTCAGGATCAGCTCTGTTGATAAGCCTGTCTGTCCTTCTCAACAGGGAGTCCCCAATCACATACACTTGCTATTTCCCGGCACCAGTGCTATTCACTAGCCTATCCCCACTTAATTCCAGTTGTACCTCCTCAGTCATCCTGTTTTTCTCTACAATTGTTGCATCTGCTCCTGAGTCTAGAGCTCTTACTAGGAGCAATCTCCATTGGCTCATCACCTCTTTGGATAGGACTAGCTGCTCTTCTCTTGTTCCTTGCACTCCCACCAGTCACTACATGCTCTGCTCCTCCATTTGATAACCCAGCAAACCTGTTCCTGACCTCTTTCTCCTTCACTAGCCCATCTTTTCCTCTGCCAACTTCAGTCACATGCTTCCACCAGCCACTTGCATCTCCTGGTTTACTGCCTTCAGTTTGGTAGTCCTGCTTCCAAATGTAGATCTGGCGTTTCTCTTAAAACCTCCTCACCTGAATTTTCTCCTCCATCAACCCAATGAGGCATCACTTCATGCGCACACAGCTCCTTTGAGACAATCCCTCCAATATCAAGTATAACTTCCACATCCTGCCATTCTTGCTGTTGCTTCCCCAGCTTGAGTGTCTACTAAGCTTGCCCCTATATCTCCCATACCTCTTGTCCTAATTAGTCTGCACAAAATAGACCCCTACACTGCAAGAAAAACGAGAAACCAACCCTCCCAAAAAGCCCCCTCCAAGCTCCCACTCAAACTCCCCTGTTCACAGCCCCTATGTCCTGCTGCCTACTGGAGTGGCAGCCTTTATACCTCAGTCAAAAGTGAAGGCCTACCCCTACTTGCGGTCAGGTGATCTCTCTCCACCAAACAGCCCCTGCAAACTGAACAAGGGAAAAAAGGAAGAAAAAGAGAAAAGAAACAACAGAAATAAGCACTATACAGTTGTGGAAGAGTTAAAGGCTCACTCCCCCTACATGCTACTGCCTGCCAGATTGACTGCCTTTATAGCTCCCTCAGCACAGAAGCCCCACCTGTAACTGGGGTCAGCTGCTCTCTCTCCACCAATCAGCCCCTGCAAACTGAAGGGAAAAAAGAAAAGGAGAAAAAAACAATAGAAATCAGCACTGCAACTCCCCCAAGACTCCCCCACAACCTTCAAGGCTCACTCCCCCTACATGCTACTGCCTGCCAGATTGACTGCCTTTAGACCTCCCTCAGCTATGAAGCCCCACCCCTAACTGGGGGCAGCTGATCTCTCCACCACTCAGACCCTGGAAACTGAATAAGATAAGAAAAAGAAAAGCAAGGAGGAAAAAATATAAATAAGCTCTAACTGCCCCAAGGACACCACCACAATCCTAAAATCTCACTCCAACTCCTCTTCACAGCCCCTACATGCTGCTCCCTCCTAGAGTGGTTGCCTTTAAACCTCTCAGCACAGAAGCCCCACCCCTAACTGGGGTCAGCTGATCTCTCTCCACCAAAAAGCCCCTGCAAACTGAACCAGAGAAAAGAAAAGGAAAAAGGAAAGAAAAAAAGGATAAACAAATATACAAACAACAACTACTATAACTTTGCAAGGACTCCTCCAGAAGCCTTAAGGCTCAATCAAACCCTAAAAGCTCACTCGCCCTATGGGATGCTGCTTGCTGAAGTGGCTGCCTTTATAGCTCCCTCAGCAGGAAAGCCCCACCTCTAACTGCAGACAGCTGATGTCTCTCCACCACTCAGTCCCTGCAAACTGAACAAGACAGAAGAAAAAGGAAGGAAAGGAAAAAAAAATATAAATAAGCTCTATAACTGCCCCAGGACTCCTCCACAACCCTAAGGCTCACTCAAAAACCTGTGTTCACAGCCCCCATGTGCTGCTCCCTCCTGCAGTGGCTCCATTTATAGCTCCCACAGCAAGAAAGCCCCACCCCTAACTGGGGACAGCTGATCTCTCCACCAATCAGCCCCTGCAAACTGAAGAGAAAAGAAAAAAAGCAAAAAGTATAAACAAATATAAAAACTAACTTTGCAAGGACTCCTCCACACCACTAAAGGCTCACAAGCCCTAAAAGCTCTGCAACTCCTCCCTTCACAACCGCTATGTGCTGCTCCCTTCAGAAGTGGCTCTCTTTATAGCACCCTCAGCAAGCAAGCTCCACCCCTAACTGGCATACACTGATCTCTCTCCACCAATCAGTCCCTGCAAAATTAACAAGGCAAAAAAGTGAAGGAGAAAAAAAAATAAGCACCAACTCCCCCAGGACTCCTCCACAACCTTAAGGCTCACTCCCCCTACATGCTACTGCCTGCCAAATTGACTGCCTTTATAGCTCCCTCAGCAAGGAAGCCCCACCCCTAACTGGGGTCAGCTGATCTCTCTCCACCTATCACAGCCCCTGCAAAGTGAACAAGAGAAAAGAAAAAGGGAAGGAAGGAAAAGAGATAAGAAACACAAAATGTAAATAAGCACTATTACTCCCCCAGGACTCCTCCACAAGCCTGAAGGCTCACTCCCCCTACATGCTAT
>ML685892.1:824865-835919 GCA_007922175.1 Pelusios castaneus
CTGCCTTTATAGCTCCCTCAGCACGGAAGCCCCACCCCTAACTAGGGTCAGCTGATCTCTCTCCACCAATCAGCCCCTTACTAGCTCTGATCACTGGGGCTGAGAGCTCCTCTGGTGGCCTCCAACAGCATAGTTACACTCCTGCTGCTGCCTTCTTGAGATTTCTTCAGGGTTACAGGTATCTTGAAAGCAGTCTAGGGGTA
Source organism: Pelusios castaneus (assembly GCA_007922175.1). NCBI lineage: Eukaryota > Metazoa > Chordata > Testudines > Pelomedusidae > Pelusios > Pelusios castaneus. Next base: position 825,069 of record ML685892.1, read on the forward strand.
TAGCCAATAACCCCAAATGAAAAGAGGGAGCCCACCGCAGAGGTAGGTTTCAACACCTCTGTGTGGAAAGATGGCACTGAAGAGATTAAAGGACTTGTTTTACAAAGCATGTACTACACAAGGGCTACCATAGGAAACTGTGGCATTTATGCTGGCTTAGCCTTGCATATCCCATGCAAAAGTAACTGCAGATTGTTCAATTTTGGATTATAAAATCTAGTAGAAAAAGAAAAGAAGGAGCAGCCGTATTTTGACAGCAGTGATTAGCCAGGGGCATCACAGCTGCTGTGCTATTTACCATGTCTCTTCTCAGTCTTCATACCCAATGCATGCTGAAGAAAGTGGGCCTGCACGCTGTATTGATTTCCCATTAGAAAGCACGTCTCACATTTTGGACAGCAGTGGGGGAGGTGGGAAGGGAAGGTCCAGATCTCAACTCTTCAAAAACCTCTGGTGCTTCAGTTTCCATGTCATCTGCAGCTCTTCACCATGCTGACAGTTTGACGTCTCTGGGTAACATCACGCGAGGGAAATTAGCTGTGTGCGTCTATTTCCAACTTCCATCTGTGTGTCAACGTCTGTTGGAATTGGTGTGCGAGGTTGTGAAGCAACACGGCTATGAAGAGACGGTAGTGCAGCGTGAGAGATGTGAAAGCTAATTCCCCAAAGAAGTGCTTATTAAAATACCATGAACATCACTCAGATACAGCTGCAACGGGACCACAATTAGTTCATGCTGTGGTATAGCAAAAGCTTATTATAGTTAGAGGCATATGTCCAGTTCTGATAGAACAGGATTTGTTCTAGCTGGGGGAAAGTCATCTGGGCATTCAGAGTGGGATTGTTCCAAAGTGAGTTAGGAGTACAAGACCCACTGAAAGCCCATAGGATCTGTGTTTAAGATACTTAGGCATTCGAGAAACAGAATCGTCAGTGAAAACAGGCTTCGTTTTGCCCCTTTTTGCTATTTGCTCATGTGAGAGCCAACTCCATACTCCAAAGATTTGCCAGGCCAATAGAGATGGGGTGGAGGAAGCTTGCACACCATCTGACTTCACTTTACTTGAGGTTCTGCCATCAGCACCTCAGTTTTATGAAAAACACGTTTGTCCTTACATCACAACAAAAACCAGCGCCAGGTTTGGCCCTAGAACGATTGGCATTTAACCAAGCATGAATCCCGCCTCTTGTGCTCACAGAACATACCCAGATGGCTTTTTTAAGCTGAAGCTGGCAGTGGGTGAAGCATGATGGTGTGGAATCACTCTTCAGGCGTGACAGAGGAGAAGAGTTCAAAGCAAGCTGCTTTGAATGTGAGAAGAGCACATCTTCATCGTGGGAGTTTTATACAGGCTTCGGCCTAAAGCACTGTCTGGAGATTTACATTTTATTGGAACCATGAAAGTAAAACTAGATATAATAACCCACCTTAAAGTGTTGTGCATGCCAAGAAAAGTTACAAGTTTCCTACAGACAAGGTGCTCTATCAGTCGAAGAGGACTAAGACGCAGTAGCAGCCTCATCTGGAAGCCAGCGAAAGGGAACGGTGCAGCCACAGCCTCACAGAGTTAGAAAAGCAGATCAGAAGACCAAGGACCACCTTTAAAAAGTAATGGCAATGCCGGTTATCACCACTTCCAACCTGGCATCAACTCAGTCATCGGTCAGCTTCTGATATGCTTGGTCTTTCCTACAGCAAGCACTGAAAGGGGACAATCGTTCCTTTAGAGAGGGCAAGCAAAACTCAAAACTAGTGGTGCACAAGATTTGCGCTGGACTTTGGCACAGGAGTGAATTTCACCATGAACACAGCAGCATGGCATTAGCAAACTGATGTTTGTGTTTGTCCACTTAGATGCAATTTCTGTTTCTTTCAGTTGCCACAAGAACGCAAGAGTCATGGGCACCATGATTTTATTAAAAGGACTGTCCCTGCATTCTCCTCCAGCAACTGGCTGGAATAAAAACGGGTACAGCTTCAGAAGCATTTGGTAATGACTGCCGTCAGAGACAAGATACTATATTAGATGTGCAGCTGCTCTGGTCTGGTATAAATAGGAGACCAGAAGTAATATATGGAACTGAACAGCTCCTTTCCCGTCATTCTTTGAGGAAACATGCCCGTGTGAAACAGGTCTTCACTTGCACTCATGCAATTGCTATTTCAAAGAGCAGCAGATGAAGACCAGTTTCATGCACTTTTATTTATATATATATATATACTCTCAGTCCTCTGTGCCTTATTTCACACCCCCACCCTTTAAAGGAGAAAGGTAATATCCCACCTGATGTGTCTGTTGTATAGCTCCATCGATTAACTATTCATACGGCACTTTGAGAAGGCCGTATGGAGCTGTTATAGGTAAGGTTACGATTACGGGTGTTTTTGTTAAGAGTCAGGCACAGGTTGAGGCAATAAACCAAAATTCATGGAAGCGAACGACCTGGCCCTGACAACTCTAAGCCAGAAGTGACCTAAAGGTGAGAGGCTCCATCAAGAAACCCTTTGCCAAGGAGACTGCATTTTGAGAGGGCAGAAGACTTTGCTACGATGGAACAAACCGGACAAAGCTTTAACTGCCTGTTCATGGAGTTTCTGGGTCAGCAGTCGCCACAGAGGTGGCAGACCCCAAGGAAAGACACATGAGCCTTGTGTATCCCTGGGAGGATAAATTACAGGCCACTTCATCCAGGCGCAAAGTTACAGATTTTTATTAAATTAAAAATGCCTGCAGAAACATTAACACCTCGTTCCTCTGCTGGCCTGATTTGAAAGCCCAAAGGGAATATTGCTCCGCATCCGAGCAGTGTTCCACATCCGAGAGCATTCGAGAGGCTGTAGGGCAGTGGTTTTTAGTTTGAAATGAAACATGCCTGAGGGCATAAAGCAAAATGGGAGTTTGCAAGAATCTTCCTCCAAGTGCCTACTGCACAAGTGTTTTGCAACTGGCGCTGTTAGGAACAAAGAAAGGGAAGATAGTGGATTAAAAGCACTGGATAAAAAGTTCCTGGTGTGGAAGAGTAGGAGCGCAGAGCCCCCAAGGACTGGAGTAGCTAAAGCTACCCCATTCACTGCCTTGTGCCTGTCACACTGCATATATGATGCAACATCACATATCTTGCTTCCCCGGGAGGTGATTGCACAATCCCATCTGGCTCTGGCTCAGGGTGTTTTTCTTCATAGTCAGTCTAATTTTTTTCTGTTTCCTCATTCCTCCCAGCATGGATGGGCGTGGAAGGGAGGGTGTTAATTGCAAGATGGGGCCTCATGGGGAGAGGGTTAATGAAGAAGTTGGGAGGGGAAATAAGAAGGGGCTTCACAGCTTTAGTTGCTCAGACTGTCAAGGAGCCCGCAATGCCTGTGCACACCATTAAAAAGGGTGCTGCTGACTGAGCCAGCTGGAATGTGCTCAGGGGAGAGGACAGGTGCAGAGCCATCAAAGTTGACGGGGCTCACCTTTTCTCCTGCGGGAGGGGGAAACGGCTTCTTTCCATCAAGTGACATGTGGCCACGGCAGCCTGAGCAACACAGCACATCTGTGGCATGACAGAGATCAAGCAATTGCCACACTGGAGCAGCCGGCTGGTCTATCTAACTGAATCGGTCTGCCAGCGTTGGCCAGCGCAACTCCAGGAGAGGGGTCTCTCCATTCACACAACTCATGGAGCTCCTGAAAGAGAACTGCTGCCCCCGCAAATTGCAGGGGGTGAGATTTAAAGGTCTTTGTTGTCTTGGTTTGCATGAAAGACAAGATCCTCTCCTGCGGCTGAGGCTTGCTCCTGCTGAAGGGAGACTAGAGCTCTGTTGTTTAAAAAGATATGGAACCTTTTATTTCAAAGTCACAATTTCAAACAGCCCAGGTTAGGAGAGACCAAATGCATTTGTCCTCAGATGGGTGTGCCCGGCCCAGTGTGCAATGAATCTGGTGGGCTGCAGAGGAGTTCCTAATGGAAAAGCACGCTCCTCTCAAGACCACCCTCCCACTTGCTGGCAGTTTCAGCAGCGAGGTCAAGAGCTGATTGGCCAATGACGATGCCCTTCCTTCCCCACCACTAATGGTCATTTCTACAGAACGAGATTCAGGCACATAAATGGGATGGAGTTGAAAGGAAGGGGGAGAAGCCACTGCACGCATGCACCCGTTCCATGGATTGCTAGACCCCATCTCGGGGTCTCAATTCCCTCACTATCATCAATGCACCAAGTAACCGCCTAAGAGATTCCATTGTTCTCAATAAATTTACATAAAATGTGATAACAGAAGATCTGGCTCCCTCTATAAATTCAGCCAAACCTACAGAATAAAAGGCTTCTCTGCGAAACACACAGGATTTATTCATAGATAACAGTGTGAAATAAAGATTGTTGAAGGGAGGCAGGAGGAGCAAGAGATAAATATCAGTGCGAAAAAAGAGACAGGCGCTGATATTTTTAAAGCATTCATCTTTAGGTTATAAGCCGCTCATCTTAGACTGTAACATATGCAGTATCCTTGGGAACCATGCAACAGATCACAAACCAGATGTGTCACCATTTATCAGACTTTCCAACTAACCAATACTCATCAGCTCTTATAGGAACAGAACATCTGCCGGGCAGGATTGAGAGCCAGCTCTGCACTCGCTACTCAGAAGCTACCATTGAATTGAAAGGAAGTTTTGCTTAAGAAGTGCAGTCTATGCTGTCTGTCTCCCTCTGATGTCCTTCCTGTAGCAATGATGACCTATAACTGCAACTTCAGAGGAAGATGAACAAGAGAGACTCAAAAGAAAAAACACATTACCCAGGTATAGCTAACGCAGCCATCACCATGGTGCCTGGGCATCAGCACCTGGCCAGTTATAGAAATAACCCCTCCTATCCCCTTCCCTCTCACAGCTTTTAGCATGTGATTAGATTACCCTTACCTTACTCCAGGCAGAAAACCCAAAACCTCAGCCAGCTAAGAGTATAAAGCAAGAACAGAACTAAAAACAGCTCGGTAAAAAGGACACACCCAGGACACACTTCCCCGGAGAAAAATTCAGACATATCCAACAGGACAAGCCTCTTTCCAACTAGAGGAAATTTCCGCAATTGGAGCTACAATATTTAGCTGTTCAGAGTCCTGCCTCCACGTAACCAGGGGAACAACACAGAGACCCCTGCAGCGTTTGCAAAGGATCTGGCTATAATTAGATGGTCTCAAGGCACCGCTTGCCTCATCTTGCCTTCCCAGTGAGGACGGGATCGTGATCTATGATGGCATCACACATACTTGTGGTTTCCAGCCCACAGAACGTGGAGCAGCCTCTGGAATAATGGATTTGCGGCGGTGACACGCTCTGTTCCACACGGTGGTATTGCGTGTGCTCCCAGAGTGAGAAAAAGAATGCCACCCACCTGTGCATGGCTCAGAAGAGCCACTCCTGCCACTGGGGGACCCTGCGGGGGAGCTGTGCCAGGCTCCGGACTCCCCCTGTCACTGGGAAAATCTGCAAGGGCTCCCTTCACCCCCTGCAGCAGGCACCCCGGCCCAGCTCCCGCACCAGGAGGCCGCACCCATTTCGGCTCTCAAAACACTTGGTTATTGAAAGAATTTTTTTAAATGGTTCTTCTTATCTTTCAGGTTGCCGGCCCCCGTGCTGGACGCTGTACATATGTTTCTAGTAAGAGGCGCTGCCTACTCCTAAGAGCTCTCAGTTTCTAGAGACAGAAGATGGGAGGCAGAATAGAGGCACAGATTTACCCAAGGTCACAGAGATCAGTGGCACGCAGCGGAGCACGCTGCCTCTCCGGGTTCACAGCTTTGGATTCTAACACCTGCCCACCACAAAATCCCCAGGCACATGCACTACTTCAAAACAATAATGGACATAACAAGGCATGAGTTAAAAGACACACATCCTAGGAAAGAAACTGAACACCTACCCACCCTGCCTCCCACCTGTCAGCCGTCGCATGCCCACAGGCAAAAGTCTGAGAAAAGGGGCAGGGCCTGTACCTCGCCTTGAAAGTGAACAGATTCTGGTTCTGTTTGTCCAGCATGGAAATCTCACTACTGATTGAGACTAGATGTTGTTATATGCTCCCTGGTATGAAAGAGCTCACACCCACTGTACTGAATGTGCATCAACCATTCGGTCTCAAACAGAGTCAAAAGCTCTATGGTGTGTCATAGATCCTATACTGCTAGAAGTTCATGGAGATTCTCCCTTGGTTCGGAGTGGGGGGTGAGAACATGCTTTTTAAACAGAAAGGCCAACATTCTAGCCCTGCTGGCGTGGCCAATAGGTTCTGAATGGACGCGGTGAGCAGCACCGCGGCAGGGGGAGGAAGATCTCTGCGACAATGGATTTGTGCCAGTATTTTAAATGACTCCAGTGCACATTTTACAGAAGACATGAGGGAAGACACAACCAGGCAGGCCTAGCTTGCACACATCCCAGCAAGCGTACATGCCTAGACTGGCAATCAGATAGTCTTATCTCGGCATTTGTAAGGTGCCAGCAAGGATGCTGTCCAGGTGCCAAACGGACAACGCCCTGTGGGTTGGCTGGTGCTGAGAGATGCATTCCACAAAGCAGGGGCAGTGAGAACAAACAGATTAATCCATTCAACCGCGGCACGGAAAGGTTCGTCTCTCTCTTGCGATGGCTACCGAAGCCTCACCAAAGCCCGTGCGTAACCTCAGCTTTCTCACAGCCTGCAGAAGCCATTTCCAGCATCTGACATCCTCCCGGGGGCACGTCTGGGCAGGAGCAACAGACCAAAGGGTAATTCCCTTGTCACTCGTGGTGAAAACTGGAGACGCCTCCAGGGCAAAGGAGGTGGAGTGGCTTTTCCCTGCCATGGAGCAGCAATATCCAATCGCTTCAGCCCGACTGAACATCGTTTTTCCTTTCAAGAGCTGTCATTTGTCAGGGTTAATAACAGATTCCAAATGCTCAAACCAGATGCTGTACAGTAAGCCAGTGCCCGTACAGCCCAGCCTCCCCAAAGCACCTTTTACTCTGCCTGTGTCTCTGCAGCTCCAGGAAATTCACAGCCCCCTGCGGTCCGGCTCCCTGTGTGTACACTGAACCTGTGGTGCCCCCTGCTGTCCAATGAGAATTGGTGTTGTGCGAGAGAGAGACGGCAAATCCATCAAAATATTTCTTCACAGGTTTAAAATATAAACTCCCTGCTCACTCCCTGCTACCTATAATAATCCTTGGGATCTTAACAGTAATTCCCATTCCCTTCCAGGAAACACTCCCATTGCACGCTCATTTCTTTGTTATCGTAGAGTTATTCTTGGGTGATAGGGGCATATACTGGTTTGCTACTGTAGGACTGCTTTGGCGTGCAGATGTGTATTTGCCAGTTATTTATTTACGATCTCATCCCAAGCCCACTAAAATTCATGGGAAAAGACTCCCACGGACTTATTAAGAAGCTGTTCTAGACCCCACTGAATTTTTTTTAAAGAGATCCCCACATATAGAGAATGCAAGCTTTGTAAACAGTTAAGGATAACATTTAGCTCAAAGTCCTCATATGCTGCTTGATAAATTCTCTCATTCGTGCCCTTTTACCCCAACTATTTTTGCATGCAAGGGATTGAACTGATTTAAGACCCCTCCACCCCTGCTGTATTTTCCTCAGCTACAGGCCCATGCTTTGTGCTCTGTATAAACTGCTAACAGACAACACCAATATCTAATAATGCTGATTCGGGAAGGGCACCGTGTTTAAAAAGACCATAACAATATCTTCCCTTTCTGCAGCATCATCCACCCGCAAAGGATTCCAAAGCGCTGTTCAGTTGATTGATCGTACCCCAGAAACGCAGCCACCTCTGACGTGGGAGACTGGACGTCGGCTCACACATTGCACAGCAGCAGACAGTCATGGAAAGAACAGGAGCCCGGGGCTGTTAGCTCCCACTCACACTAGCAAGGAGTTCAGGTTGGTAAAGGTCTCTGCTGAAAGCCTCAGATCTTCAAACGTGTGATCAGGGAGGAAAGTGCACAGGATGCTGGGAAGAAGATGCTCTTAGTAGGAGAAAAGGAACCAGCCAGGCACAACGCACCCAGGTTTAGAGGCCGGGGGAGGCTGGACGTGCAGACTGAATTCCCCTCTCGCCTAAGAAAGCGGTCCCTCCGAGTCACAGGTGGAGATGCAATGGCAGATCAGCATGGAGGGAGGCAGGCACTGTTGGAGTCCATGGTAAGCAGAGCACTTTGCAGTCTAGGACCTTTGGTTAACAATAATGTTAGAGAAACGCTGAACAAATGCTGCTCCTCCCCCCCTCGGTCCCAGCACTAAAAGCCTCACCCTGCCAACCTGTCCCTTAAACCCGGCTGTTTCTGCAGGAGGAAAGCAGATGCCCGCAGGGCACAACGCACTAAATAGTAGGCAGGGGCCCTTTTTGCTTCTCCTTAATTTCACCCCCAGCGGATTTTAGGTGGACACATGATCAGAAATAGAGATTCCCCCTTCCATTCCAGCCCCTTGCTCAAGACACAAGGCTTGAATAAATGGACGAGAGACAGGGTCCCCCAAATAAAATTTGACCTCATCTCCTAGAAAAATAAAGGTCAGCGGTGCAGTTAATTCCTCAAGAGCTGTGACGGCTGGGAACTGGGGTAGTTACAGGATACGCCCATCAGTCCACATGGACTCTGGCAGCATGCGACATAGGAAGTAAGTGCCGGACAGGATGGCAAACTCAGTAACATCTGAACACAGGGGGACGTGAAGTCCTACACACTTGGGAGGTGGGATGGAAGGAGGGGAAGTGGGGTTTCCAGTTTGCAACTACTAAAAAAAAATAAATTAAGGACTAGGCTGAGCACCAGCAAGCTCAGCTGAGGGTGTTGAAACATTCCTTCTTTCACTGAAGGACTCATGGTGCAGATCACAGAAGCGAGGCGAGACAGGCATCAGTCTGCGCGGACTTGGAAAGGGGCAGGGGGCTGCATTGAGCTTCCTGGTAGGATTCTGGGCTGTTTAAACTAAAGAGCTCAGCTGGCCTATATAGGACCAGCAGATGGCAGCAATATCAATGCTAGAGGAGCGTAGGGAACCCTGTCCCCTCCAAAATAAATGCTCATTAAGATCCATTATTCCAATGTTACCGCAGGAGAGCTGGTAGCTGGGAACAATAATTCAGGTTCATAAGCCACATCAGTGGAGCCCCATCCCTTTAATTATACAGTAGTTAATTGCTTCATTTGAATTTGAGGAGCAGTCCATGAAATAAGATGGCTGCTCAAGTGGAGCGAAGACATCTAAGGCCAGGTTTTCACCTGTGCCATCACCCATGGCTCCCACCGAGAACGGAGGAATTCTCTCCCCTCACGCTCCTGGAGGGCAATAGCAATTATCAAACGCCCGACCGCAAAGGTCTCATAAATCTTGCCCTGCAGCTCCTGGGACACGGGGAGTCTCACACATATTGAACTCTGCCTTTACTGGTTTAAAAGGAGAGGTTTCAAAGCGAGCCACCGCTAGGCACTGCCGTAACACAAACCGTTACCAGTAGGCATTTCCACGGTCACCTCTCTCCACTAGAGGACAGTGCCATGCTAGGGAGCTTCCTACAAAAAAGCCATAATGCAGCCTAGCCCTGATTTCGGCTTAGCTTCGCCTAAAGCCATTAAGGCCTCTTTCTATTTAACTGAGACTGACTTGAATCAATCCCTTCTGGCACCTCTTCAATCCACTACAGTCCTCAAGTCTAAACAGACCCTGACCCTGGCGCTGAGCAGGTGCCAATGGAAAGAGCAGTGAGGAGAGATGAGGCAAAGGCTACGTCCAGCAGTTCCCTATTCCAAGGCTTTTCTGCTTTTATTTTACCGAGCTTGTGTTTCTCCCTTTGACTGCTGCCGAAAACAGCATGCAATGTAAATCAGGCCTTACTTTTGTGTGTGCAATTTAGGCTAGTAGCTAGAGCAGAGAAGGGAGGACTGACTTCTTATTTCGGAGGATTCCTTTTAACTCCCAGCATGATTCGATCTTAAACAGATTTGAACAACAGAAGCAGGAGACTGGGAAAGTCCAACACATTCTGTGGGCTGCTCCCTGCAATCCTGTATGGCTCACTGAGAGGGGAGGTAAATACCTAGCACGATGTGGAATGAAGGACCAGGTAAGGTCCTGACCCACAAAGATTATTGCACTGTGCGTGGTCCCATTGACGTCAGCACGGCTGCTCCCGTAGAGTCCTGATTCCAAGGCCAGAAGGGACCAACCACTGTGATAGTCTGCTCTCCTGTAGAGCACAGGCCAGAGAAATTCCCCACATATCATTTAGAAAAAAATCCACCAACTTGATTTAGGAATTGCTAGCGACTGCGAATCCCCCGTGACCCTTGATAAATGATCTCAATGGTTAATGACTTTCAGCGAAAGGATGTATACCATGTAAATTAAAGCCTGAATATGCTTATTCCACCATTGTAACATGCCGGCTAAGCGTGCCAGGGACAGTCACCCGACCCAGTCCATACTGCTTCCTCCTACCAGACTAGATCTGAAGGCCCCTTGAGAATGTGTGGAAATGCCATATGTGGCTGTCCAGAGCGCAGGCCCTTAGCTGGAGTGGCAGAGGTTGGTGCAGGAGCGCTGCAGTGCTAAGCCCAAATGCAGTTTCCACGGTAGGCCTTCTGAAAGGGCTTTGTTTCAAGTCCAGCGAGGCCCTAGAATTTAAACAGTAAAGGCTAATTCCCAGAGGGGTAGCCGTGTTAGTCTGTGTACAGCAAAAAACAACGAGAGTCCTGTGGCACCTTACAGACTAACAGATTTTCTTCGGCATAAGCTTTCGTGGGCTATAACCCACTTCGTCAGATGACGAACATGTTCTGACGAGGTGGGTTATAGCCCAC